>CAAKHC010005786.1:0-13896 GCA_901007825.1 Macroramphosus scolopax | reverse complement strand
CAAAGACTTCCAGCTGACTCTCCAGATGTTTGCTCAACCTCTGAGTCTGCAAAGACAACAGATCGGGGTTGATGTTCCCCCACCTGGGTGACTGTTGCCATGGTGAATTGAATCTGCCGAAGCCCAGCGTAACAACAAAATGTTGGATTTTTCTATCATTTGTTTTTTTCTTCTTTTGCTGCAGAAATGAGATGAATTGGCATAGAAAGGTACTTTCAATTCAAGGACCAATCTGCCTTCTCCTCAAACAGAGAGGTCTAACTCATGTCCGTCTGAGTAATATTGAGGATCAACTGAATAGGAAAAAGAAAAGGTGCATGGATGTACAGATGTTTCCTGGAAATTTCTGGTTTCCTACAGAGCATTTCATGGAACTGGATCTGCATACAACAATAAACCAATTTTATGAAAAGATCTTATTACATTTTGTGTTCTTATTTGATGACATTGGATCTTAAGACTAGACACTAATCCTCAGTTAAATGGAATTAGTTGATGACTTGATAATGGTGACAGAAGAGGGTGAACCCAGACCTGACTTCACAGTTCCTCTTCGCCCCTGTTATCAGGTCAGAAGGTGAGTGGAAAGTGGATTCTCAGAATACACTTCTTTGTTTTTCACTGCTGCTGTCATCCTTCTACATCATTGTATATTATACTGTATTACTCCCTGCTGTCGGTGTCGGGGCTTGATCAGAGGTATTAGCTGGTCTCAGCAGCTGATCACAGACATCCAATAGCGCAGTGACACACCTCTATCGTTAGCCTATCATATTACTGCTTCCCCTTTTTAAATATGTTCTCCTTCAGCTTCCAGTTCTCTCATACTGCTGACGTGCACTCCCTCCACCTCCCCATCTCCACCTGTCTCATCAGAATCATCAGCTCCAGTCCATCCTTCAGCCCACCAGGCCAGAGGGATCTTCAGCCACCACCACCACCAGTGTCTTGACTCTGAGGGGATTTATCTTACCGCCACTCAGGACAGACATCTACGACTTCAAAATTCCCCATGGAGTCTAAGCGCCAAAGACTCTCCCTATCAAAGCTTAATCATCCCATATCTTCTGTCAGAATAAATAAATGCATGTTCACTTTATACACTCCCACTCTCCTGGTTGAAATGATAAAACTCTTTTTTCTTTCAAAACCTTTAATTGGTTCTCAATGTGATTTCTCGCTTGAATGTACGGCCGTTCAATTAAAAATCAACAGCTTCTGAAACAAGTTAATTATCAGCAGCAGCACGTATCTATACATGCAAGAGGGAAGATGTTGAAATGTAACCTGTATCAGTAAATGTTTTTAATTGACAACGAACCGGGAGCTCTGCTGCGGGAGAGACATAAAAAAATCTCACATCAAAGCATGAACAGTTATATAACCTTCCAATTATTTTATGTAACTGGGTTTTTTTTATTTTTTTTTTTTGCTCCTCCTCTCATGTCTGCTCCCCTGGCATTCCTCCATCTGTAGATACCAAGCACTATTACCACATATACAGTACTACCTGTACACGCTTATCTGCTCTGCATTGATGTCGCACATCTGGCAGAATATACGCAACACTCACAAATAGAAAAGAGCTCAACAGATGATTTAGAAAAAAAAAGTCAGAACACGTTTCTTTTCATGCCTTGCCGTCTGCAAGTCTGTTTGCAACATTATTCTTCATGTGGCTTGACAACTGTTTTAAATTATGATGTACACTCACTTGCCAATTTAAGACGACAATTAGATCAATCCAATGCATTATAATATACATACATATATAATACAGGTCCTCCCTTCAAGAGGATTGAAGTGTAAAATGTAAAGTTTGTATTGAATCTGTTTCAGTGGAGTGATTATTTTGTTTAATGGGCATTTTGGATGCTGTGATTTAATGTGTTATTGAACTTTAGCTGGGTTATACTGAGAGAAGCTCCTAATTTAATGTCAATCCCAATGATATGAATTATCGTTGGTAATACTAGTGTATTGCTTATTAACTTCCTTGTACTAATGTGTACGTGTGTTGATCATTGCCTTCGGCCTACATGCAGCTCAGATCCAAAGAAGATGGCTGATCGCCAAGGCAACAGCTGAGGAGAATCCACAAAAGACAATTCACTGTGTCTGTGAAAGATGTTTTAATCTTTATTTCATCTGAGGGTCCATTGAAGTGAAACCTCATATTCAGCGGAGACAAGAATACATTATGACAGTCCAAAACGCCAGGGATCACATCAGTGCGAATCTATTCAAGCTCAAACTTTAATCAAACAGCTTCATGGGCACATCTTGAATTTGATGCAGTGGATTTGTGTGAATATCTTTTGTAAATGAATAGTTTAAGATTCAGTACAGATCTTGTAGCCATGCATTTCATTGCCTCTTTGTGTGGACAGCTTGTTGCTGGATACGTTGTGGTATACCTGGATATACTGCAGGAGGCGTACAGGCTTACAGGCAGGATTCCTTTTAACGGGCACATAATAAAGTGACAGTTATAGTGTGTGAAAATCCTGCTGTTTCTTCCAAATACATCCAACCAAACAAGATCTTCTCATCCCTTGAAAATAATGATGCCAATAGCTCATCAAATAGTGATGCTGTCTCACTCCCCTTGTGTCTTCTATCAACATCGAATGAATAGGAGAAGCACTCAGGTTTATGATGTCATTATATAAGAGAGAAACTCCACATAAGGACTGGGTGGAGGTGGTGGATGGATCCAAAAACACCAGACCTTGGAGAAAAGGGGGTCAGATTCCTGTTTGTGACCATGTGTTTAGTTGAGAGTGTAATTAGGATTGGGATAAACACACTCTTATCTTATCTTATCTTATCTTATCTTATCTTATCTTATCTTATCTTATCTTATCTTATCTTATCTACCTATCGGGTTAATTTGAACAACAGGAATATTGTTGTCCTGAAAGATAAGGTCAAACAGAAAAGTTTAATGGGTTTGCCTCCTGAACTGAGCCACATTCAGTAACAGAGAATTAAGGTTAAGGGATGGTGACCAAAAAAAATATACCTGCAAGTTCATCCTTCATGTGCAATGTTTCTATAAAGACGGGGGCTACTGCTTCACCCTGAGACACACCATCAGATAATAACCACATGTGCTTTGCAGGAGTCTCCAGTGATTCCCAGTCAATTGGTAGACATCCCAGTTCACATTACTATCCATTATCCCGCCGCATTACACAGTCAAACAAACCCTTCGGGTCATGTGCCTCGGTACCCAAACACAGAAACCAACCTCTACGCCCTCTCGATGACGCTCATGACACTTTAAGAGTTTTCACATTTGCACCTCAGAGACGGAGTGCAACGTATGTTTGTGTAGGTTTGACGTGCAGTGTGTTTGCAGTCTACAGCTGGCAGCCCACTAACATTAAGACTTACACGGGGAAGTCATGCGGCAGGTTTGCACAGTTGAACTCACTGACTGATGGAGAGGAAGTCATGTGCCACGATCCGTCCTGTGCCCAAACAGTGGAGGCGTCTGCTTGGTCCTTTTGCTATCCCAGCACATGTCAGGGTTCTTGCCGCTGTTATTTCATGCTATTACGGTTATAAGTCATTAAATAGGATGAATGTAATGTGTCATTTGTCCTCAGTATAATAATAATATAAGGAATGACAGATAGAATATCCCCTTTAAGATGGCTCATTGTATAGACAGCTGAAGCTTCAGGTTTTTTACTTGATCTTTAATAATAAAAGGAGATAAAATGTACAAATAATTATTGATATTGACTGAAATAAAAACATCTCATTTTTCAGCCTTCTTTAACAGTCATCTGTTCACCAGCTGCTCAGTTTCCCAAGAAATATGGATGAGTTAGTGTATAATATCTGTTTTATGTTTATTCAAATGCTATTTAACATAAAATAATGACATTAAAATGAAATAGGAAGAGTGTAGGTTGTTGGAGGTTGTTGAACTCCTGGGGTTATTTACAGTGCTTTAAGGAGGTGTTCTCCTTGAAGAAGAAAAAAAAACACAATAGAGACCTTGAAAACATTTAAGAAGCAGGATAGCTGGAAAACAAACACACTCAGACATCAGTGGAGCTGCTCGGAGCGTCCACTGGGATCTATTACTCAACATCGCCCAGTTTGTTGCATAAGTTGTGAATGAATAAATCAGCGTAAAGCAGTTTAACACCCCATGAATATGACTTTAGGATACTCATGAGGAGAAGCCGCGGTACGCTGAAGTGATATATAAGTGGCCTATGCGAAGGATCTCCATAGCAACTCTGTCTCGCCTCCCTGCATGAAGACATCTTTGAACGTTCTTAGATGTCGATGTAACGCAGGGATGTAACACGCTGATCAATAGAGGTCCTTGACTCAAAAAAGAGTGACCTACATAACCAAGAAAGCATGAAATGATTTGTCCCGTACTGTGATTTTCCTGACGAAGCCAGAATCTTGGCCCTTATCTACTGATTCTGCGTTAATGTGCAGAGTCTATTTATAGAGATTAAGACGGAGATAACACACACATTAAACACGCTCTACGGGGATGTGTTGCTTTCTGGAAAGATGTATAATAGATGGAGCTTGTGTCCTTGGACTTTAAAGATGGTGTTTGGACCAAAACATTGTGGGGCTGAGGCAAAAGTTAGAAACAACAACGGTGAAAGTTGAAATGATTTGAACACTGAGGGCAGCGTTCAGCGTCAATACGTCCCTGCCAAGGGTGGCGCCCCCGCTAACCCCTCAGGAACACAATGGGACAGCCGGCAGAGTCGTTCCTCCGCCTTATCGTGTGCGGGCAGCTTTTCTGGTAAATGATCTTTGACAAGAAGTGACTTCAAGGTCAAACTGTGACATTCACATCACATAGCCTGCGCAGACACCTTATGTTATCTCAGCGGGGAGGGAACATTTGTGTGGGTGTGATGAGCTCCAAATACAACCTAGCGGGAGGTGGTTCATGTGTGCGTGACAGCATCCAAAGTCATCCTCCCAGACTGCCATCATCTCAGCCGGCAGCTTATTTTATGCAAATTCTATGCTTATTTAATTACGGTGCGGTGATCCCGCGGTGTCGTAGGTGTCGTTGGAGGAGGGGATAGCGACAGGAAAGGTTAAGCCAGCGTGGATTCAACAGGCTTATATCCACTGTGAAGTACATCCAGAGTTAATTTCCTGCATCCGGCATCCATTCCTCTGGGCATGACTTCATTTCTGTCTGGTGTAGAGTGACAATTTAAGGTGCAGTTCTAATAAACCTCATCCAAATGGCTAAAGGAGACATTACTGTGTGACTGCTGGTGAGGAGAGTAAATGGCAGAGTAGGGACTGTAGGCACCACCTTATTACTCAATCAATGATTCATCATTTAAAGAGGCAGAAATATTTTTGCTTTTTTGTAAAATACTTGTTAAAAGCTGCTGTTTTCCTGGTTGGATATAATGATGTAGAATAATGTATTATCCTCCCTTGATGCAAAAATCACCGGCTGATTGAACCTGGATCGTAGGTTTTAACCAGCTAATCTCTTGACATAACACAGTCTGTATACTCCAATTCTGAAATTCTATCTATAGGATTGTTCAAGTACTACACATGCATCTCTGCACGTATGTTTGTATGTGCATCACTGAGCTCTGCAGGCTTCGAATGTACACACGAGTCCTTTTCACCCATTGCTAACCTTGACACAGAAAAAAAAAGCACACGTTTTCTCTGGTCACATGTTTGTCAGCCCTGGAAAAAAAGAACAATATTAGGTAAGCACTGCAGCTGATTGAATCTTCAAGAAGTATGTCAGTGAATAAACCTGCAAAACCTCTCATCAACAGATGTTAAATGGCTGTTTTTTTTTTATAGTTAGCGTCTCCATTCAGACACTCACAGGGTTAAGCCTTTTAACTCATAGTGACAAATGCTTCCTCAAACAGAGGACTTCCACTGAAGTGAGGTGTAATGACAGCAGACGCCGACCGCTGGCTGCTGTTATTCCTGCCACCATCGCCACACCTCTCATTATCCAGGACATGATGTTCCAGAGCCAAAGGACAATGTCGGAGGACCGCTTGCCAAACTTAGTGAGGGAGGAGGTCTGAAAGCACATACGTAAGAGAGACCTGCATGTGCCCTCTCGTTTAGTCGGAGTTTACAAAGCCGCCTCATGAAAGGCTGGATTAAGAGAAAGGATAAGAAATAAGTGGGCAGATGTTAGTGGTTTTTTTTTTTTTTTTTTTTTGGGTCACGGCTTCATGTCGATTGATGTGCAATTAAGAATAATCAAGATCAATCATAAGACACACATGAGAAATACGTACTTCTGAAACATTTGCCCTGACCATAATAGAACATAATTAGTGGGAGAAGATAATCTATTATCAATCTGTCTCATTAGTCTTATGTGTGTTTTCTACAGCTTAAGGTCAATATTCTGAAACAACATCAGTCCAATTAGTATCCAAGTTCTGCTAACTAACATCGGGGACGATCAATAAAGCAGTTGTTGCTTTTGACCTTTCATTGGAAAATAATCACGCCTGCGGTCTTTACAGAGAAAAAGACCGCAGGCGTCTGATCCCAAAGGATTTGTTCCCATATGTGCTCCGCTGTTTATTGTGCGAGACAAATGACGGAGCGGTTCTGCAGGATCAGATCTCGGTGTCCTTTTAACATCAGGCGGTGTCCAGCAATTTCACTGCTACTCTAGATAACAAGTCCAGAGAGTAGATGATCCATCAGCTTCGATCATTCATTCTGCCCCGAAGAAAAACCTCAAATTTAGATGGGATTTATATCTCACACACCAAATGTCATCTACGGTTTCAAAAAGAAACTCCTGACGAACAGGCTCATCTTGTTCTATCTATACAGATGTAATGGGATTAAAAGTGTGGCGGTTTACCTCACTTTTACAGCGTGTGCAAACACAGTGCTCCGATCCTGTGTCTGCTCAGACTTCATCATCCCCTCCGCTGGAGTAGAGAGTCTTTAAATTGCCCATTTAGCTCAGCTGTAAAGATCAAATGATGCTACAGTGTGTTTCTGGGTCAGCTGCTATTACAGTACATGTGTGTCTACTTATGCCACACAAGAAGTAGGAGAATTGTATGTTGGACTTAAAGTCTTGATGTGGCACCTGTCTGATCATTCTCAGTTTCTGGATGCGGTGCAAACTTGTGTAAACATGTCGGCGGCAACAAAGTGAGTCTGGGTCGAATTTGCATCGTCGCACATGACATGAAATATGAGGTCATTGTTTGACACTGCTCATGTCAACACACCCAGTTGAATAAACACAGAATTTATTATAGACGTTCTTATCCTGATGATGTTCTTATAATCAACACTTCACCAGCTCTATTAATGGTCCTCTTGACTTATCAAACACTGCTGTGCTACTTTAATAAACGTTATCAGGTACGGTAGCTTCTCCTAAAACTGGATCCTTCTTTCCCTTCACACACACGCGACAGATGCTAAACAAACCACATTTATAGAGAGTAAACATCCTTCTCTTCTTCTGTAGGTGTGCTAAAATATGAGTTCAACAGAGGATCGGGTCCGTGTGTTTTTCCCCGATTCTGACGATAATGCAGGTTGTGCTCGGGGTACATCTTGTTCCTCCATCGTCAAGTAACAGTCATCACCACAGACTAACACCTCTCAGTTCAGAATGACATGCTTTGTCAAGTTTGTTCACAAGGCAACAAGCAAACAGCTTCTCTCCCGAACGAGTTCCAGCTCATTATAAATTGTCAGCCTGTCCATCATACTGCGACCTCATATTGCCCATAAATAAAGACGGGTGACACGCCGGACTCTGCATCCTTTGTGTGTATTCTCTTCATTCTAAGCTCACAAATAATTCCTAGTTCCAGGTGATTATACACTAATGAAATTGTATTGACTATTGTAGTCCAAAAAATCTATTTATTACACTCTGCTCCTTTAACTTGAATTCTCCAGGTGACACGACTCCAGTCGAACGCTGATGTTGCTGCATCTCTGCTAGATGTGTGAATGCTTGAATAAGCTCAACCCAAGTCATCAAAATCAATCATGACCGCTTTAAAAATAATGATATATTCTGCTTATTAACACACCAATCCTTCTTGCATTTTTAATTCTTTTATTATGTGTTATACCTTACATTTATTACCACCTGTATAGGCTGTTTGCACACACTGTAGAGGGAAAAGAATTGTGAGAAAGTGAAATTCCCATGCCGGTAATGTCTTGCCACAGTGTTAAATGAAGTGAACATCTTGAGAGACGGAGCTGAATTGCTTGGGGGCCCTGAGCTTTACTTACAGAGCAGCTTCACCTCTAGAGAGAGGAGATTGCAGGCGGTGTTGAGACAAAGGTCAGGAAGTCCCTGGCTGAGAGTTTATGAAATACAGCCATTAACAGTAACATCAGCAGATGCTCTCAGTAGTGATGGAATAGACGGTCATTACTGAAGAGAAGCCGTATCGGGCTGGACCACTGCGAGGAAAAAAGCTTTCCAGACACTTACTGTATATAAGAGGAGAACAAACGTGACACACAGGTATGTAATCAGGTAACACACAAGCACAGACGGCCGAGAGGCGTGCAGGTACTGCAATACTGTAATCCACGCGTTCTACACGTGAGCTTAGAACAGCTTTTTGCCAACGAGTGAGACGTGATACGCTTCTGATCTAATTAGCCGACACGGTACATTACTGGTCGTTAACTTTCTCAGGCAAGCTGACACTTCCAGTCCATAATGAAAGACGGCACAGAGAAGGGGCACATTACTACTTACCCATCCTTTTCAGCTCTGGTATCATAGCAACAAGTGACACATTGGTCTGCACGGGTTAAATTGTCTGTATTTCACTTGCAGCAATGACAGATTCTATTTTTTTTTTCTTGCATTCTAACATGTGCTGTATATTATATAATGTGACGAAAGCAACTTTAACTTAGATACTGAATCCACCCAGGGAAAATAATGAGCGTCAACACGTTGCTTAGTGCACGTCAGTAATACCGTATGAAATAATGGTAACGCCAGTTAGAATGACAACCGCCCGAGTTTAGTAGCGTGATAGCAGAAGGCATGAAGGACTTTGAGCCGTGGTTTGTCCTTCCTTCGCTCTACTAAAAGAGCGTCCGAGATAAACACGTCTCCTCAATCCAAGATATGTCGATTGTCTCAGGATATTGAACTTTACAGTTAAATGCCGCCTCTAAATGTCACCATGAGTGCACAACAAACCAATGAATGCTTTAGAAATCAATGTATCCAAGAATGAAAAAAAAAAACAGCAGAATATTATTTGCTATAATATTTTCTTGGACGTTTGCTCTTGGTATACGATCAAATCAATCAATTCAACAAAGTGATTCATGCCTGATGGTGTGTGTACCTCACGCACACTGTAACATCTGATGAGGTTCTTAAAGCGCTGACCCTGTGGTAGCAATCACAAACCAAACACAATTAGCTGCTGGAAAGGTTTTCTGGACTGCCATTTGAATTGCATCTCTTCAGTGTCTCTCATTGGCTGGTGCAGGTGCAGGGAGTGAGAGATACTGCCCTCTCCTGATTGGTTGCGAGATGAACGGGGCAGGGAACCTGTGTGAGCATAAATACGGAGTACAGATTGTCTGGTGCACTCTCATGTGTCTGCTACCATTCGGCGTGTTTGTCTACATCACGAAAGCTTTGCAGCTCCATCACTGCCGTCGAACACCTTTTTAGAGGAGCTGCGCAGGAAAGAGGAGAGAAGAGAGATCCTTTTAAACCGATTTCTGGAAAAATAAAGAGCAACAGAAAACCAACATGTCCTTTGAAGATAAGGAGAAGACAGAAGTGCGTCTGGTGTTTTTGGGAGCTGCTGGAGTTGGGAAGACAGCTCTGATCCAGCGCTTCCTGAAGGACACCTTTGAGCCCAAGCACCGCCGCACAGTAGAGGAGCTCCACAGGAAGGAGTATGACGTTGGAGGTGTCAAAGTCACCATCAACATCATGGACACCAGTGGCAGCTACTCCTTCCCTGCCATGAGAAAGCTCTCCATCCAGAACAGTGACGCCTTTGCCCTGGTGTACGCAGTGAATGACCCGGAGTCCCTGGAGGCAGTCAAGAGCCTGCGAGAAGAGATCCTGGAGGTCAAGGAGGACAAGCACACCCCTATTGTTGTCATAGGTAACAAGATTGACTGTCACAATGAGCGTCAGGTGTCCAGCGAGGATGTGCTGTCCACGGTGGAGCTGGACTGGAACAACTGCTTCCTGGAGTCCTCGGCCAAAGACAACATTAACGTGCGGGAGGCTTTCCGGGAGTTGCTCCAGCAAGCCAACCTGCCCAGTCGGCTCAGTCCAGCACTGTTCCGCAGACGGGAAACCTTTCCCAAGGAGGGGAGCAACCGACCTCCTATGAACAAGGCCAACAGCTGCCTCATCTCATAATGTCGTAGAACTTCACTGGAGGTCAGCAACGTAAGAAAAGACGCTGAAGGAGACTGAAGGTGCTCCGATGATGGGGAGTAGACTAAGACTGACCAGCACTGAAAGTCAAACTGTTTCCTCATCACTCACGTATGAGTTGCATCTAAATAGCTTCACAGCAGCATCAAAGGCACAGAGATGCAGCGACAAGGACAAATACGAAAACAGATTAATGACACTGGACGTGGACTTTGTTGAATTAGTGCCAGCCAGGACACTACTTACTGTGAATGTTAAAAACAAAACAAAAAAAAACTGTATTAAATGGCGACATGTCGAAGCAGCATTATGTATCATAAGTAAAGATGTCGGTCAAATCTGTGTGTAATTTGGGTCTGTGTGGTAAAAAAAAAGGTATAATATATGTGACGTCTTTGATTCCATGAGGATTTATGAATCAAGAGAACAACTGAAGAGCGAGCCAGGATGTTTGTTTGTATTCCTGATAGCAAGCAAGACATCAAACATTGTGTGATTATTTGTGCCGTCTGTCGAGCAGCTCTGCTCTGCTGGTCATGCACTCCCTTTGTTAACATGTATATCACTGTTCTAAACTGCACACTGTACATGCTGTTTTCACTCTCTCGTTTGCCTAATAAAAAACATTGATAATGGGATTTTTGTTGCCGGTCTCTTTTGGTCAGGGGGGAAACTAATGTTAGAGAAGGTCTTTGTATCAGTTCTATAATTCACACAATGATTATTAATTTATGTCATAGGACTCCCTGAAAAGCAGAATATTGAGCGGACAATCCTGCTGAAATAAAATAAGTGGTGGACTGACAGGACGCACACACAGACATAACTTCTCTGATCTGTCTCGTACTGCCCCCTAACGGTCATCATGTGCAATGCAGCAGATGACAGTCACCTCAGTGTGAGTGCAGTGTTTCATGAATGCTATTTTCAACATGAGGAAGCAGGTATTACCAACATGGGGCATCAAAAAATATGTCATCCGGAGTGAATCAACGAGTTAAATGTCAAAAGTAAAAATAAATAAAGCAGACTTTCTATAATCGGGGGTAAATAGTCAAATTAGCAGGTCTGTTCAATACATACACATGTAATCAAATCTCAAGCAGGAAGAAAGTCAGCAGGCTTTAGTAGGTTAAATTACTGCTGAAAAGACTCCTGATAATGATTCAGACTAGATGACTCCGTCCTGTCAGTTGATGCTTGTGGCATCTTCTTATTAAACACACATATAGCACACAAGACATTACAATGCAGTGTGATACAGAGGGGGTGACATCCTTCTCCCCACCTTTATAGCAATCTAGAGATTTCAGGAGGAATAGAAGTGTAATAGAAGACAGAATTTAATACTTATATATTTTACGCCTGCCATGGAACATGGGTGTTAAACTGTCATATAACCTCCGTGCACAGAATTTTGGTAAACAGACGCGCGCAGCGAGGGAGAAGAAAAGATATGCTTCCTCTTTCCGAAAACGTTCAGAGTAGGTGCATTGTTTCCCCAGAATCAGACAGGGAAGTGACCTGCGGTTATCAGATCTCTGGTTCCGCTTTGTGTCTCGTTTAAATTCACAGCTGCCTTCAGCTGCTCCACTTTGACGCACCAACGAGGATGAAGAGGATGAAGAGAAAGAGACTTTGTAACAGGTAGGTGCGAGCTAAACTTTTCATTGAGGCATTAATGACGCTCTGTCATCTTGTTGGAGGTAGTTCTTATCAAATCCTTCTGTTACTATGCTTGTCTCTGCTCCTAGACTTGGTCAAAGCTCCTCAGTGCTCAACGGATACCTGAGAAGTTCTGAACAAGTTCAGGATCATCTGACTGTCACAACAGCAAGTGATTTGACCAACTGACAGAGGACACGCGATCATTCAGAGAAACATGGTTCCAGAGTTGAGAGCTTTAATGAATACTGTGATAGCAGGGAATATATCTTATTTCTGTATCAGGCATTTGTTTATTTATCTCCACTACAATCAGGGTTACACAGTCAAGAATCACCTGGAGAAGTCGTGGAGTCTGGAAATAGTTTGTTCCGCACCTGGAGAAGTTTTGCTTCACAAATACCTGTAAGTCGTTCAGTTAAGATCTACTCAGAAAAATCTATATTGGTTAAGATTGATTTAATTAAATAAATGTTTTTGTATATCGAACCACAGCCGACTGGTCATTATTTTAGTTAAATAGACATTTCAGAGAATGAATGGGCTTCAAGTTTGCTGCAAAGATTTGGAGTTATTGAACTGTATCAGTAAAAATGTGTATAAACCTTGTATGATGATTTAAAAAATGTACCTGTATTGGTTAAAAGCTTTATATTTGCAGATAATTTTATTCTGCTCTGAAAGTGACCTTTCAAAATTAAAATAAATGCTTAATTGATTAATAGAATTAATAAGTAGGGGTCATTAATTTCTTTTTCAATAATAGAAAAAGTTGTCATCTGTAACATTTATGTGAAATTTGTGTACTTTAACGCAGGCTGCAGAGACACACCACCTGTTCACATACATTTGAACATGCAGCGCAGGCTAGGGACGGCACAATGAGATCATTCCTGACGTGGTAGAAACAAGGCCAACAAGAGGACGGTTTTATTTATTGTTTTCACATTGACAAACACTGTAGAGACGTAGGGACAAAAGACGTTATGTCTTCAACATCTGAAAGCCAAGTCAGTGAGTCCAGGGAAGACATCATGAAACACACAAATGACATACGGATAACAACTGGCATAGCAACAGCGATTGACACAACCTTCAACTCCATGCCGACACAACATCAACATGAGCATCTACAGCTGTCACATACCCATCAACGATCACAGCAGGAGAAATCCAGCATCTATGACAAAACTACAGAAATGGTAAAAAGCAAAAACACAAACAGTACTGCTGTATGGAAGACGTTCTCGTCAAACTTTCTTTTTCTTTTTTTTGCCAACATGTGAAACAGGAACACGCCACAAGAACAAATAATTGTGCATGTGCTCACAAAGTATAATTCCCTGAGCAAAAGGCTCAATCCGCATAAAAAATACACTAATATACATTGAGCATCACTCTGAAAGCTCAAGAAGGTGCACATGTTTAAATCCTACTAATGTTTTATAGGGAGACACCCTGCCAATTTACAGTACAACATCAAGACCATACTGGTGTTTATGCATGTTTTTGTCAATTCACTGGAAACGTCACATATTCAATGTTACTGCTGACTATTTTTCCTTTTTTAAATTGCACATTTCCTAACTTCTAGGCACCCGATGGTTTCTATTATTGCAGTATAAAAATCCAAAGGCATGCTAGTGGCTTTGTAAGGCTAAACGTGAGCACAGCGGTACTCGGAGCTAAATGCTAACATCAGTACATTAGCTCTTAACACAGCTGATGCTGATGAGTTACTACTTTTAAAGATGGTCGTAAACCAAAGTGTCGGATTAAAGCTGATGATGGAGGTG
>CAAKHC010005785.1:129593-158224 GCA_901007825.1 Macroramphosus scolopax | reverse complement strand
ATTGAAAATTAAACATACTGAGAAATAACAAGGGAATACATTGGTTAAACTATGGTTGATTATGCATTGTTTAGAGGGAAAGAGAAACTTTGGGTGGACATTTTCTGAGGCTTACAGCTCAATATAAATATATATATATATATATATATATATATATATATATATATATATATATATATATATATATAGTAATGCAAAGTGGGGGAAGTACACATTTAACTGTTTAAATCTATTGTGAAAGCTATATATAAGGCTGAACAGTAGCAGGTGAACCCTTGTATTTTTTGCAACCAAGAGGGCCCAACGTTGACCAAAAGCAACAAGTATAAATCATGCTCTAATTCAAATTTGGGACATATATTTCACAATAATAACATATGTACATGTTCTAGACATTGTAATGTTCACCAAAATAATTATTACAGGCATGTTACTTATGTTTTTGTGAGGTATATCTTCCAGAGAAAAAAGAGATCTGATCCAACAGAAAATTTTCAAGTTGTGAGGATTTCTCGCTCTGTGGGGGGTATTTATATGCAAATATCCTGGCCAATGGCATTGTAAGACTAAACAATAGGACCCAATGAGGATTTAGAGGTGAAAAAATATCAGAAAAACAAACTATTTCAACTTTTAAAAAAATAAAATAAAATTGTTGCTCTAAAGCATCGCTGGGTCTTAGAGGGTTTTAAATATGTGTGCCGTATATCTAAATAAAGAATTTTGCATTGTTTTTTGCATTTATTTATGTAGAATGTAGAAAAGCTGAAGTCAAAAATACTCATTGTCCCATACTGACAACCTAATACATTACATTATTTAGAACTGAGGAACAACACAGTTTTGTAGATTCATCAATGCTCCTTTATTTGTGTCCTACATGAGGGAAATGTTATCAGTTTGACCAAAGAGTGGGTGTTTAGAAGCAAAAGTTTTGATTTTGCTGAAAAAAAAGTTACATGCCCCACAGTAAGACCACAAGAAACAGAAATGCCGTCTGTTTGACATTTACCGATTTATAGTTATCTTTATAAAGTTGCTTAGTACTGTGAATGTGTGTATCAGGTCGGAGAGGGGACATCAATTTTCTAACAGGAAACGGCGGGACATGCTTCAACACGAACACAATTTAATGTAACACCCAACAAAGTTTCAGCCGCTGAGAAAACAAGTTTACGTGAGTCGTTCTTACACATGACATTAGGTCACATTGTAAAATATAAGGCTATCGTTGGACAGCTTGAATAATTAATTTGTTTCATACATACCTAGGTAGGTGTGTTGGGGAGAGTATTTACACAGAAGTTTACGGTCTTCTGATAAGCTAACGCAAAGCTAGCTCAAGGAGCTATCTTGGAGTAACAGCTGAGTTAGTAAAGGGATAAATTAACATTAACCCTAAATCAGATGAAAATAAGTAGCTAACTATGGTTTACATTGCTTGTAGGTTCATTACAACATTCATTTACTCAGAACGTTTATGGTGGCATTTACAATGTGCTTTGTTAGGCTGAATATTTGATCTTTACTTTTATTTATAATGTTTTTAAGCGTTAAAACGGGCAAAGAGGTGGCGGAAAATGTCCGAGCTCAGTGACGAGGCCAGTGAGTCGGAGCAGCTTGGTGCCAGCCTCTCCCTGTGGCTGGGGGACTCCCTGGTGAGACCCGAGGAGCTGGATGTCCCTCTGGACCTCCACACCGCCTGCTCCATCGGCCAGTACGACGTGGTGTCAGAGTGCATCAAGGGGTGGGTCCCAATGAATAATAGAAATGTTCATTCTTCCACAGCATATACATGCAAGTATATATAGGATCTTTGTTTTCAGACGTGAGGTGGACCTGAATGGGAAGAACTTCGGAGGATGGACCCCCTTGATGTATGCATCTTACATCGGCCATGACAACATTGTTAATCTTCTACTTGAGGCCGGCGTGAATGTAAATGCCACCACTGCTAAAGGACTCACCCCGCTGATACTTGCAGCAAGCTGTGGGAATGAAAGTATTGCATACTTTCTGCTTCAGGTACAAAATGGCCCAATTAAAGTTAATGTTGCCATTGCGATGTGGGCATTATATTTAAAACGTTCTTGTCCCTTGTTTAAGCTAAGTGATGTTTAAGTTGGGGGAGTTTGATGCTGAAATGTGAGCTGTCTGAAAGCTAAAACAAACAAATTTACAAGACGGAATCTTAAGAATAATTTTAAAGATTGATTTCCTATTTATCATGTTTAGGTATTTCAACATGTCAGACTATGTACAAAGGTTTTTCTTCTTGTCCCAAAAGCAAGGTGCGGAGTTGGAGCTGAAGGACTCTCGAGGCTGGACTGCTTTGTTCCACTGTACAAGCACAGGTCACCAGCAGATGGTAAAGTTTCTGCTGGACAACAATGCTGATGCCAATGTGAAGTGAGTTCTTCATTCATCCCATTTCTGCAATGATCCATTCAGATAGTGAACTTTTCATTACCTTTTCTCTCGTCCACAGGGAGCCAGGCTCTGGTTTTACCCCCCTGATGGAGGCTGCTGCTTCTGGACATGAAATCATTGTTCAGTACCTACTTGATCATGTGAGTAGGTAACTGTCAACAAACTTGATTGTTATTGTTTGTGTCAAATACTGAGCGACAGCACCAGGAAATGTTTTCCATTGACTTCAAATGAGGTAAATCAACTTATAGCAATGTTCAATAGTTTGAGAAAGGTAAAAGGTAAACTCAAAATGATGCCACTGTGGGGTACGACATTTGCAATTGTCCTTATGAGTATATTAAAGGATGATTACCGTCAGCCCCAGAACTGTGACACAATGAGGCCATGCGATGACAGAAGAAGGATCACATTGTCCTGCTGAAATTGACGATTTGTCTTCTGATTCTACTTTGTGTAATGCACTTATAGAAGGTGAAAGCAGATGATCGCAATGCTAAAGGAGAGACTGCTCGTGCCCTAGCCATGATTTATGGCTATACCAAGATCGTCAGCCTCATTGACTCGCGTTCTCCAAGGATCAAAGCAGGTACTTGATTAAACAATCTAACTTTAAAGTTGAAATCTTTCCCTTTCCAAACTAGTTGTTTTCTGATGGGTTTGTGTGTGTGATCCAACTTTTCAGGACACTTTGAAGACCTGAGTTCCTCTGAGGACTCCGATAGTGCACCCCGGAGGACAAGGCCAAGTCGTACTCGAGCAAAAGGCATAAGCATACATGATGGGCCCCAGGCCATCGCCAAGTTCAGAGTTGGAGGCACCGTCAAACCGTGTGGTACTGGCATTCAAAGATCTGTGTATACATGTACTGTGTGTATATACAGTTTACTTTACTTTTCTTTAAGTCATTTACACACTACATGGCTGAGTGCTGACAAAAGGTTATGTATTACAAGATCATTCACTGGGAGGAGTCGGTCTGGTCTCTAAACTATGTTTTATCAGGAAAAAACACAAATGTATTGACACAGGAAATGAAATGACATAGTTTTCCTTCAGTCTCTTGAAAGACTAAATATTCCAGATTTCATCACTAAGTGATCACACAGTTTTATTCTGTAAAAGATCACTGTATGTGTCGCATGCTGCAGTTTCTTTGTTAACATCACTCTTCTACTCAGAGCCTCCTGCCATGCCACCAGGCTACATGACGTTCCGTGACGGTGAACAGAGCGAGGGCATCTGCCATCGTGACGTCACCTCACCCATCAACGAGCTGGATGGCCAGAGCAACAGCAGCAGAGGTGAGAGGAACACGGTGACACATTGTGACGTCTGTAAAAGGTGGATGTGTTTTTGGAATAAATTCTGCAGTTGCTTTGATCATTTCTTTAATTAAACTAGCCCGGGGAGTTATGAAAATCCTTTGACATTAGTTGCACTGAGTGTCTGACAAAGCAGTTATTTCTTTTGAAACTCTTAGATGAGAGTCCATTTTTTGACAATGACATGCCCACCATGAGGAGCAGCAGTAGCAGCAGTGAAGGTCTGCCTCATGTGATTGGCCTCAGCTGGGAAGGCTCTGTGGAGAGTAACGAGGTGAGTACACCGGCAAAGCTATCCCACTGAGATATGTGGTGCTATGTGACAACATCGGCATACTTTTCTCTGTCTCCACCAGGACTCTGACCAGTGCAAGAAGAGTGTCTCTCGCCGAATAAATAAAGGTCATCACTCAAAAAGCAAGAGTCGCCACGGAAACAATGATGCGGCTCACACCAGTGGTGCAGGGAACTGTGGGATGCGCTCCCATGGCAGTCCCTTGCCCTCCTACACTGGTCAAAAGGCAGGTCTAAATTTGTGATCACTTTTTGATGTTGTGCTCATTTCACATCAAAACATGTCCGTCGGGGGGGTCAATCTAAAGGGAAGATGGGCTCTTAGCTATGAAGAAGTTTGTTTGATAGAAATGTGGGATAACTTGCACAGCTTTTGGAAACTAAAAGTGTTTTAGATTTAGCAGGCTGAATATCAATTTAATGTTTCTTGGGTTCACCAGGCCTAAAATCTTTTATTCCTTTAGGATCTGGCAGAGTTCTTGGAACAAATTGGCTTCTCTAAGTATCTCCCCTTACTCGAGGAGCAAGACATTGATCTGCGGATATTTCTCACCCTGACAGAGAATGATCTGAAAGAAATAGGGATCACGTAAGAGGCTTCAGATACTTTGTTTACACAATACAAACACGCTTAAGACTTTACAAGTCGATGTCATATGAAACATTAAGATCTGTTCTCTACTCTCCAGATTGTTTGGGCCAAAGCGTAAAATGACCTCCGCGATTGCAAGGTGGCACAGCAGCACTCGACCTCCCAGTGATGCTCTTGAACAGGCTTATGCTGACCAGCTTGAGGCTGAGATGCAGGAGATGGCCATTCAGCTACACAAAGTACCTACCGAGCTAATGCTTCATGTTTCTGATCTTCTCTGAAAACCCTTCACGAAACGATTTAACATCCTCTTGCCCATGTAGCGCTGTGAAGAGACGGAGAGCTTGCAGAGCCAGGTGTCTCAAGAGAAAGAGCTGCGCACCGTGATGGAGGGATGTCTGATGGAGGACAAGATGGCTTGGAGGAGGGTCCATACTGAGCTGGTGGAGAATCACCGGCTGGTCCAGGACATGAATGCTATGTTAGCAAAGTCCCGAGCTTGCCGCTCTGAACTGCTCTGCTGTGTCACTGCTGACGGCACGGAAGATAAAGGAAAAGGTGACACCGGTAAGTTTTGTCTTGTGCTGGTTAGCGGCTTTTTACATAGTGTGGGTTTTTAAAAAAACGGGATTTTGTGTCTCTTTCTAGCTGCCGGGCTTTCGCCACGTTCCAGTGCTGTGGAGCTGGTGAAGAAGCTGGACTCCTATGAAGAAGAACTGGGTAAGAAGGTTTAATGCTCAGAAATTACAGTCGTATTGTCTTGAGTCGCCTAATGTTGGTTGTTCTTCACAACAGCGGGGACCTTGCAAACTGTGCTTCAGAGTCTGAGGCGACTGAGTGCACCTGAAAAAGTCTCAGACAGCTGGGAACGGCCTTAAGCTTTACAGGTAAGTACAGCAACACACTCTTATTGGATTGACACATTAGTGCTGGAGGAGTTTCAAACTGCCAAAGCAAGTAAATAGTCTTCTTTCCTTTCTTAGGAGGGGCTTCTGCCAATATTGACGGAGGGTGACCACACCACCCTAAACATGGAAACGGGAGAAGGCCAAGGGCAAGGGGAGCACTGCCAGGCCAGAACGGCACCAGGGAGTGAAGCAGCGTACCTGCAGCTCCTCTGGGGTTGGCTGATGGACCAGAGCTCGCCCAATGCGGACAAGGCCAAGTGGAAATGACAAGCAGGCAGGAAGGGAACGTGCCCCTCACACGCTTGTGCTCCTGTAGTTGCATTTTGAACAGAGGAGGAGAGACTGATCAGGACAGTTCTGTACTGTAGATCACAGGCTGCTGTGAAATGTTTCTACAAAACGAACTTTTTACGGAATGAAATGCGGTCTTAAGTCTGTTATTACCACCAGACAAAGCAGAACATCTCATAAAGGTAGGATAGTGCTCTGAGCTTAACTTTGGGTTTGAATGAAATCCACTCGTGTACGTAGTTTTTAAGATACTGTCCTGCTGAATGTAGATGTAAGAAGTGATGAGGGAAATGTCTGAGGCATGTCAGATTATCTTTCATAGCAGTACATCCGGATACACCAGTGAATGTCTTTTCTATCGTTTGTAATTCTGTGGACGTTCACTTGTGTCGATGCAGAGTTATGAATTAAAAAAAAAAACTTGTTTGAATTTTAGAGCAGAAAAAACATTTGTTCTGGGGGACACATGGCGAGCCTTTAATCTAAAACTACAGGGCAGCACCGCAGCTGAGCCTTGGGACAGGGATTCCCCTCCCAATTGTTGGGATGTCCTCATACGGACTACATGTGAAAAACCTCCCTTGAGCCCCGAGCTTTGGCGGTAAATCGCTGCAAACACAACTGCTGCTGAATAACAAGCACTTGTGTACAGTGTGAAATACTTGACATTTCTGGAATGTCAGTCCATGTTGTGTAGAAAGATGTTTCCCCATATTGTAGCTTCCACTGCTACTAGAAGTGATCATTTTACAGACATTGCACTTTGAGCAGTCTCTTCCTCTCTGCCATGACTCCTCCTTGCAACATTTAATGTCATTGTTTTTCACATCTCGCAGAAACATGAACTGGCCATGAATTAATAAGCTCTGAGTCATATAATTCTGATGGATCTGACAATTAGGAAGAGATTATCAGCTGGAACAGGTGATTGATTCCTGATACTAAAGTAAAGTGTGGCTACAGAAAATGAACAGAATGAATCAGGCTTCCCTCCTGCACTGCTGCACTGCGGCTGCTCAGCAGACAAGTACAAGATGGGTTGGGGAGTTGCCAGGTACTTTGATTAATGAGCTATACGTGAGTGACAAACTATGTGTACAAACGATCCTTGGATATAGTTGAAAACAAAAAACACTTCACCTTACTCGTCGGTTCAATCAGTTTTGCTTTAATTTACTGCTTGAATCGAGATCTACAAACGGCAGCAGCCCATCCAAAAGAGTTTAAACATTATATACAATCCGCTGAAGACGAACAGACAGTTCATCCTGTACAGCCTTCAGGATTATTGAGGGGTTTAAAAAAACTCTGTAAAATGCAGTAAGTGTGAATTCCCAAAACTATTATACTCTGTCTTAATGTCTATATACAAATTCAAATACAAATATGGATTCAGTCATGATTGTCTTTCCTCTTGAAAGACTGTCCAGGGGAGCACATGCAAACCTCTTCCTCCTTCAGACTGTCAGTCGATTCACTGACAGGCTGATTCACCGTTCAACACACACAGCTGTGCTGCTTTCCACATTGACAAAGGACTGTAGACGCGTGCATGATCCAGATGTGCGGTCTGATCCCCTCTCCTGCAGAGGACAGGCTGTGTGACCGGTGGCTGCGATGAGCTCAGGTGTACTCACACAGGTGTCCGCAACCGGCAGGGCAGTGGGCGCTGCTCTTGAGCCAGTTCATTATGTGCTCCAGATGTCCACCGTGGCTGCAGCCCTGACACCATACGAATAATCCTTTCACCACATGGTGGCACACTGCACAAACACTGGCACACTGGTGGCACCTGGAAAACAGATGCATTGAGCTGGTGAGCTAAATTTTAATCCTGAGTACTTTATGCTCACAGGGAAAAGTAGAAATGTTTCATAAATTAAAGCACAAAACTTGTGTATTGCAACTTTGTTGTTCATACCTGTCACAAATCCAGCCCTTGTTGCTCATTGGCCGTTTGCAGTTGCTGCAGTTGATGTGCAGCGTCGTAGACGCCTGATTCAGGCAGGTAATGGCGTTGCATGTACTCAACTTGATGACCTCATTGGAGACGTTCCACAACTCAAATCGCTGCAGCAGGTCTATGTAGGACGTGTACCAATGCTCCTAAAATGGAAACAAGCCGTTGAAAGTTTCTAGTCATTTGCCGGATTTTTTTTTTACATACATGAATGATAGACAATTCTGCATCTGACCTGGGTGAGGTCATCAATCTCTTTGCGGATCCTGTCTCCCAGGACGATAAGAACAGATATGGCCATCTGCACATCGCCTTGTTCTGCATAGTAGCTCAGCATCTCCCGTACAATGGGGCAAAAGAAGCTAGCAGGAAGATGAGGGTTGAACAGGGGCTGGGAAATGGAGATGAGAGAGAAGGACTCTATGGGCGTCAGACAAGTGACTTCTGCCTCGTTGCCGCTGACATGTGGGGAGTCGGCCTTGTCTTGTTGAAGGTGCTCGGGAGCAGACGGGTTATCCATGATCTCGTGGCGCAGCTGAAAGGCCTCCTGGGGTAGCGTGTACTCCTGCTCCTCTGTTATGACAACACAAATATAGATATGAGACACAACAGTGTAGGTTATGTTTGCAGTATGGAAAACTTCCATCAAAGACGGAACGGTGACTGACCTGTTGTATTGTCATGTTCCATAGAATAGAGGTCATCGTCATCTAGCTCCGCGTCACCAAACATGTATTCAGCCTGGCCCTCACTTCCCTCTGTCTCCTCGTTTTCTTAAAGGGAATTTCATGGAAGTAAGACATATTAGACAAACAAAATAACAATGAGCAGATCGTTCTAGATTGGAAGTGTATTGATCGCTCTAACCTTCATTATTATTGCTAATGAGAGAGTTCCCAGGGTCCAGGTGGATGTTGTCCTGCCTGCTGTCCACTTTACTGCGCTCCAGTCTGATCTCTGTGCCCATCCCAGAACCCATTTCCTTCATACCGAAACTGCAGACAAGATATACATCCAAACTTTATTTAGTCTGGACATTGCTTTGTAATGGAAAAAACGTTAAAGATAGTTTTACCTGTTCATTAGAGGTAAGGTGCCCAGTTTAATTAGGTTGTGGTTCAGAGCCGGCGTTGCTGGGTCAGAGAACATGATTCTCAGCATGGTCCATGTTGTGGAAACCTTTGAATTGAGGAAATAAATTAAGTAATTAGTTAATGCAATCACATTACATGTTTATTATCACTCACACTAGTGATGTAATTAATTAAAAACACACATCAAGATTTTAAAGCATGTGTAGGGTCATGACAGTCATTTTAGAATTCACACAGAACACAAGGCTTTTCCTGGGAATAAATAAGAAACTTTAAAATAGCAATTAGCAAGTAATTTGAATTCAAGACAGCAACGTCAAAACCCCCAAATAATAGCACTAAGCACACTTTTGTTCATCATGTTGTATCTCACCTGAGGTCTTTTGAGCTCCTGGGCCACCTTAGCGTTGTGATCACACAGCTCAGCAAAGGGCTTCCCACTGAGGAGGTAGCGTTGTGCTGTCTTGACAAACCAGTCCATGCGGTTACTGTCCAAGTCTGTCTCAAAGACACTAAGTGCACTTGAAACATGGGCAAACTGTTCGGTCGGGTCAGGCTTCTTGAAGAAAAAGATTGTGTGCCGGCGGTCCCCTCCAGGATAGGGCTTTCTGTTAGTGTCGCTGCTGATCAGACTCTCCTTGGCTGCAAAGGCCAGGTCACCGAACAGTCCAAAGCAGAGACCCTCTGGGTTGGCCTTGTCCACAGGGCGAGTGGCATCCTTGAACATATGCTGGTAGAGTGTGCTGTCCTTAGAGCCAGAGAGCAGAAAATGGGGGTCGTGCTGGTGGCGCCAAACAATACCAGTGGTCACATCTTTGTGTTCCTCAAAGGTTGCAAAGGGAATGAAAGGTCTGCGGATGTCCCACACATAGATGTTGTGATCCACCATCATGGAGCAGGTGGCCAAATGAAACTTCCTCTCTGGACGCCACTTGACTCGTGCAACTGAGGCGATGGTTTGGACACAGTAGATCTCCTTGGCCCTGTTTGTGGTCATGTCCCACACCTTCACCATTTTGTCTCGTCCTCCTGTGGCCAACCATCCCCTAGAAGGAAAGCAAATTTGGCAAACAATGAAACATCGGAAAAACAGCAATGAAACTGCTAAAAAACAGAAGGAACACGTCTTTACCTGTCGTCAGGGTGCCAGTCACAGCAGAATACAGGGCCAGTGTGGGCGGTGAACATCCGCTCGTAGCGGTCCGGCCGTCGGATGTCCCACAGCTGGACGTTTCCATTCTCAAAAGAAGCAGCAAATGTGAAATAATCCTTCATGCTGAACTGAACATCCCTTACACTCTCTGACTGACCTACAGGAAAGAAAGTAACAAAGTTATATTAAGAATATGATATAAATTCATAGGATCCATAGACGTGGTGTGTTTCCTTCACCACATTCACAATGTAAATACAAACAGAAATACATAAATGTCATTAAGATTTAAGTGAATCATGCAGCAAACACATTAAAGTGAAGTTGTATCCTGCTTGTGAGAAATTAATAATTAGAGTTAAATAGTTATCACGTCACATTTTACCTGAAAAAGTGCTGACGGACTCCTTCTTGCGCAGGTCGAAGCATTTCATGAAGCCATCCTGTGAGCCACTGAGCAGCATGTAGCCCTCTGTGGGGTGGAAGCACACCTTGTTGACAGTGCGTTTGTGCTCAGTAAACAGCTGGTCCTGCTTGTTCCGTGATGGTTTTCCCAGGTTCCAGGTGACAACGGCCCCATTAGTAGCAGCAGTAGCCAGCAGGTTCTCCTCCATTTGGTGCCACATCACGTCCGCGCAACTGAAGTTGAGCGAGGGTTTGCGGCCCACGCGTAGATTCAGCTTCTCCACAAACTGCTCCTCTTCAAGCGCATAGATCTTGAATATGTTGCGGCCAGCCACCACCACCTGCGTTGCGTCACGGCACACGCTGATGGCATTGGCGGGAGCGTCCAAGTGGCAGAACATAGTTCGACCACTGATGGCATTGCTGCCAAGAGCTGTGGTAACCCGTGACATCTTCTCCATGTTCCTAGTGCAGACAAGTGATCTTATAGCTTAGGGACAATTAAATATGATGAGATGAATCACAGAACAAAGGTTATTTTACAGTTTTTCTTTTACATAACCACCGTAGGTACTGACTGGTGATAAAGGAAAACCAAACAAACTGTCTTAGAAAGGTGCTGGGCCACCACGAGCTGCCAGAACAGCTTAAACGCATGTGTGTGATGATGTCATTATCACACACATCATTCTCATACCCTATCATATCTTGTTTCTCCTCTCCTTGAGGTTCTCCATTTAATTTGTTACTCATCTGTATCCAACCACATGGCTATATGACAGTTCAGTCCAACATTTCACCAGCAGGTGGCACTCAATTAAAATGGAATGTTTTTTAGGAGCATGGTATGTTGTACTACTTTGTACAAAGGATCAATGTATTGACATTAGGAGAATAAATGGCTGCAGTACGTACTTGGTGAAGAGCTGCTAGGCTTGTCGATATCTGCAGCAGCACATAGTCCCATGAGAGGCAAGCTGCTAAAGAAACACTGACATTTTAGCAGAACACAGCATGACATTATCCCAATTGATAGCATGGTCAGAGACATAACTATTAGAAACTTAAAAATCTCCTATAAAGATCTGCTATAACATCTCCAGCAAAGAGACGTGGACACAAAATAAAACCCAGACAAGTCATGAATGCTGGTGCATTGACCCTAAGGAAACTGTATCACTGTTAATCGTTTCACTATAAACAGGAACATACAAGAGAATGCCAAAGTATTTTAGGTGACTTACTTTAGACACAAAACAGCTAAAATGGGCCTTTGTGTGCAAAAGGTGCGAACACTTCGTTTCATCTCATGTTACTCGATTGAAATAATATTATTTGATGCAGCAAATTGAAAGTACTGTCAAGTGTCTGTTTGTTTACACCTGTTTGGTATGTAAATGTTAATGTGTCATTTGTTTTAATAGCCACATTTTTCGGCCTGATGCTTTTATTTCTCTAATTAAAATGTAATTTAACTTAATGATGCATTCGGGGTGCAAACAAGCGACTCCAACCAGTGCGAGGGAGCTGACTTAACGCAGGCTCTCCAATGTAAAGTCTGTATTTATATACATGCACAGCTGACTTCGTGTTCTGGTGTTACGTCATTTGGTACTACGTACGTATCTGACAGACTCTCCACGCTGTCTCCAGACTAGAAGTACCTCAACTCGCTTCATAGTTTACTCGTAAACATGCCTGGAATGTGATGCTAATGCTAGCTGGCTAGCACAGCTATCGGACACTTTCGCTAAGAATAAACGCACACAACACTGGTCATGATTTGTAGTTATATCAAACAATTACAGACTTGTAAAAAAAAAAGCATTCTATGATGTTAAAGTGTTAAAGTAAATGATAAAGGGGGACTAACCTTCTGCAACTTGCTCACTGCTTGGAGTACCGGAAGTAGTATTTTTCTATACTCTCGCGGGAAGTCCGTTTGAATCTCATTACGGAAGCATCACATTTTCTCATTTGCCATAGGGGTTTGGTTTTGATCTGAGTTGTGGTTAAAACGCAGATGAAAGTGGATAACTAACAGTGGAGAGGAACCATTCAGGTTATGTTTGCAGGTGATGAGTTGAGCGCTCTCTGCCGCCATGAGTGACCTGTTTGCCTGCGCGGATCCAGCCACATGGAGGAGTGTGTATGACAAATACTGGGATGTCGTAGAGGCCAAAGCCAAAGTCAAGAAACCTGGAAAGCTGCTGAGCCTTGACAAGTGGTATTCCCCTTTCTTTTTGTTTTACGGCACTCACAGCCTAGAAACCCATCACAGAGCCTTGTCATTACGTCACTGTATACGTCAGTATACAGGGCTGCAGACTAACTTTTCCACTGGTTCACACCAGCACATGATTTGGTTGCACTTTGGCAGTCAAATTAACTTGTTAAAAATTAGACATAAGCCTCGAACCAGTCCTCAAACTACTGTTGTGGAAAAGGGGTATGAGACATCTGACATAACTGTGCTCAGAGTTGAGGTTAAAAAATGAAAAATGTACTTAGTTAACATGCTGTAGACAGTTTAACAGTCTACTGGAAGGCCTGGCTTCTCAGAGAAGTTATTTAATGTTTCTACAACAAATACGTTGCCTGCTGTTTTGGCTGTGTGTGTGTGAGGTTAACTGCAAATGATCCTATGTTTATTGGTGGTTAGGTACCAAGAGGAGCTGCCTGCAGTCATTTCAAGTCGGCAGGACAAACATGTGACTCTGTCAGATTTGGTGAAAGTGATGGAGTGGAAGCTCACTGTAAGTATCTTCAAGACCGAACGCTTCTAATAATGCCAAGGACCTTTAACACACTCGCACAAATGCTTTGATTCAACCTGTTTTAGTAAGTGCTCTTTGGAACATGTGGCATGGCTGTAAAGTGGCAGCCCATCAGCTATGTCCTTGAGTGGCACTCTGTGCTTTTCTACAGAGGGGAAAGTTCAGGCCTCGGCTGCAGCAGCTAGTGGCTTCCAACAGTGAGGACGCTGTGGAGCAGTGTTCTAGAAAGGCCTTCAGCCTCCTGCCTGATGTGCTGGCAGCAATTGCAGAGCTCAGCTCGCTGAAAGGAGTTGGGCCAGCCACCGCTTCAGGTGAGCACAGTCTTGAGTGAAACACAATTCTCCCTGCTGTCAGCAAATTGATAAAAGCTGAAGAATTCCCGCTGATAAATTATCTATGTGGTCCTCTTAAAGGTCAAACTGATTGCCTTCTCTCAAGTACATAGAAAAGTGCTTCCACTGGCCGACCGAGTGAGTGGGGCTCCTTGCTCTCAGTTAGTTTGTATGCAGTTCATGGCTACACTTCAGTTTGGCTGTCTATTTTGTTCCAGCTGTGTTGGCGGCGGGAGCTCCAGAGAGGGCTGCGTTCATGTCTGATGAAGCTATGGAGAGTGTGCCGGGACTGAAGCCCATCCAATACACAGCCAAGCACTATGCTCTCTACCTGGGCAAGATGGTGGAGCTTACTGCAAAACTAAACAAAGGTGAGGGTAACAACGGAGACGCAAAATTCCTTTTGCATTTGTCAGTTTTGTCTCTGCTGCTGATGCCTCCCGCTGGATCTTGTCCTCAGGGGATCCCCAGCCGGACTGGACGCCGCACAGACTGGAGCTGTGTTTGTGGGCGTTAACCATAGCCAGGCAGCAACAGCTCCCGCTCCTCAACGATGTTGATATCAAGGCCGGCAGTGTGGCGGAGAACCGCTCGGACCAGAGACCAACAAAGAAGCTCAAAACCAAATAATGTTACAACTGCTATGATTTGTTTAATAAAAGTGTTTTTATAAAATAAATCTAGCAGTTTTTTTTTTACCAAAAGTGAATCAATGCATCTTCATCCAGACTCAATGATGAAACAACAAAAGCCCTGTGATGTTACCACAGTATTGTTCTTTATTTATATTGTTTCCAAATTAAAAGTACAATGAACAGTACAAAATAAAATAAAATATATTAATATATATACAATATAAAATGGTTCTGTTCAGAACATTTAAAAAGTACAATAGATTGTGAAATAAATAATGAGGATTTTGATATAAATTATCCACATGTAAATTTAGTTTATCCTTTAGTTTCTTCGTGACCAAGAGAAAAATAGCTTCTGCTTTTCTGTTTTTTTCTTCTTTTTTTCTTGTAAACGCTGTGTCGGTGCAACCTCTCGTCTGGTTTGAGAGATTGAACCTCGTAAGCTTGGCACCATTTTATCAATATACATTAAGCAGCTCGTGAACACGACCACAGCGGCACAGATACGACCGGTGGAAACCATCGGAGGGAAATGATTCATATCTGAAGAGACCATCTGTGATATCTACACAACCACCTGAGCGCACAGACACTTTATAGTATTTGTGAACTTGAATCTGTAACAGCTAGAAACAGGAACACTAAGACTCTCGCTATCTTACAAACAAGAGGATGCACCCTCATCTCCAGAAGCCCTGAATATGTCTCTTTTCTTTACCAGTTTGTCCCCAGTGGAGCTGCACTCTGTCACAAACTCCTCTTTACTAGCTGTGGTGGAGAAAACTCAGTGTTCACTAATACGCAGGCCGTCCTAATTAAGTGTAATACAGCAGAATTCAGCGTAGAATGTGATTGAATGGAGGTTTTATAAAACGTTTTATCCATTTCAAGGTTTCCAGAATAATTCAAGTCTAAGTGTCTACATCTTTATGAGTGTACGTTTATATACTGGTGAGCTTCCGATGAATAGTTCTATGATCATCTCCAGAGCTGCAGCTAAGTCCTTTCCCCGTGTCCCAGAAGCAAGAAAAAGGCAACCTGGCCGGCTTGTTGGCACGCTGTAATTCAGGGCAGCTACGGGATATATTAACAACTTCAGTTGCTTTGCACTGCGGCTTCTTTCTCTTTTGGATTCTGTGCGTGTGGAACATGTTCAGCCTTTCTTCATCTCGGGCTTCTATAACAAGGCGTTGGGCATAACAGCTCAATGGATCGACATAGGGAGGTAAAAAAACAAAACATCAAATGTATGGCAGTAGAGAATCTGGCACGCAACAACATTATAGTAGGCCAACATAAGAAAAAAAAAAAAGGCAGGAACAGCAAATAATGAGCAGAAATGTCAAGTATGCTGCATTGTTGAATCACACAATTACAGTAAAGGGCAAAGTCACGATAAAGCAGAGCGACGGGTTTAGAGTTGGCAGCAACTTTTCAACATCATCAGTAATGACCGTGTCACCTCATCTTGTCCTCTATTGAGTAAAGCAGCTCCGCGCTAATCGAGGGGAGGATGAGGAGCACAGAAGTGAGGGATCGTGTGTTATTGGTCGTTCCTCAACATGCTGCCCTCATAAAGCTGTTGGAAACACTCAAAGACAGCAATTAAATCAACATCATACAGCCTGTCAGATCAATTTAATAAAGGAAGATATCCTGTTTTCGTGTAGCTGTGGGCTCTGGTGTATCGGCATCGTCCTGACAATGGGGGTGTAGTGATGTGAGCGTGACAGATCGGGGAAGCGTGCAGCCTCGCAGCCGCACTAAGCTTTCATGAGGAGCGTCGGCATTTGGTGTCTGTTGTTCCTGCCGTCCCGCACAATCCGAACCTGTCACACGCTGTCAGCGAGAGGATAAGCCTCAATCCATCGTTAACTTCTTCTTTAAGTGGAGCCACTGTTTGAGCAGAAGGAGAGGCTCTTGTTAGGGGAGGTGCATAAGGTTTTTTGACGCTCAGAGAAAAGTCCTGAACAACTCTTTAAAACTTTTCTCCCTCCTGTTTATAAAGGATTTATGCACTTCTTATTCTTGTGTGAGATTCACAACAAGTTAAAGACGATCCACAGGTGGGAATAATTCCCTCTGTATCAGCTGAACCCTTGTTTTGGGGTCGCATGAGTACGTCCGGGAGGAGTCATATTTACAGTTAATGCTTTCTACAAAAAACATAACCATTTTCTAGCCCTTTTTTACAACCCCTCTGGGTTCCTATGAATCCAAAGCTAAGGAGGCGCATTAACCTACTCTAAGGCTTCCTCTCTATCTTCATTATAGGCTAACAGGGTATGTATGCATTATTCATCAGTCCTGTACCTTCGCCGTCCCAAGCGATAAGATTTCATAGTAGAGTTTCCATCAAGGGTCCGTTACTACCACATATTGGCTGATTTTCTTTATGTAGGTAATATCTGAAAATGGCTTATTCTGGCTTTTTTCACACCGATTCCCTCGTTTAACACGAAGCCTTCTGTTACTACTGACATTTTCACATGGAAGCAAAATGCAGAGGATTGTATTTATGGCCAACTATCAAGATTGGCAAATGCATAAAATGTTCTTACCAAGGCAGCAAGCGGACATTCTAATGAATTATTGATTGATAGATTGAAAAGTGAGTAATTGTAATTGCTGTCCTCGGCTCAGCTTTCCCCCCAAAAAACCTTGAATCACTCTGGAGATAATATATGACGGAAGCTATGTCCATGATTGCAGAAAGAGAACCGCTCCATGCAGCGGGGAGTCGGGGAAGTGGGCGCTTACAAAATGATGCTTCATCCAGTAATAATGAGTCTAGCTACAGGAAAAAATCTAGTATCTCAAACAGTCAGACGGGTGTCGACTTGCACAGTTTGTCTTCTTTCGTTTTATCTGTTGAATATTCACAATGACGAGATGCTTCTCAGTTTTTGATCACACACACAAAATAAATAACTAATGCTACTGATCAGCAGTTTAAAAACCAACGTTTCTCCCTCTGCTTCGACCCTCTCTGATGAGTTCTTTCTATGGCTTGTTTTGTAAAGCACTAACGATTTATAAAGTCAGGTGAGCCGTCGGTAGTCCAACAAACCGGTATTTTTGCCTCATAGACTATGTAGTTATCAGAAGAACAACAATCATGGCATCAAATCTGCACCATTTGAAACTCCCCCCCCCCCTAAACGAGGAAAAAAAAATACAAATAAATATACTCTTGGTTATCAACATACAATAAACACATCCACTATCAAATGAACAGGGACAACTTACTCTTTTTTTCTTGATAGGTACATTCCTTTACAAAAGTATACAGTCTCTAAGAATGAGAAACTGAGGTATAGACTGGGCCCGACTGAGAGACCCCAATGCCCTCTGGGACATAAAGGTCAGAGGTCAGTTGATGACACATTCGCGCCCTCCCCAGTTCAGTCTGTCAGCGCGAGAACAGGCAGAGGCCAGTATGTGTGTGTGCGTGGGTGTGTGTATGTATGTGTGGTGTGTGTGTGTGTGTGTGTGTGCTTTGTCCACGTTGACCTGCCCATTCAGGCAGTGGCTGCTCTCAAAGACAAAGAGAAGTATGTGTTTGTGTGTGTCCTCGTCTCGCTCAAGAGCCACAGAGCATGACATGGCATATTTTACACGGTGCATGTAGCAAGCTGATGGGTCGCATTCCAACATGGTAGCAGGAGGAGTTCATTCGCCGTCCAGGAAAAACGGCTTCAGCTTTCGTTTTCGTATGAACTTCATCGTCCTTCCACTCCCATGACGTGGTCACTGTCCTTCCCCTTATGCACAGCTTGTCTCTCGTATGAACAACGTTATAGTGATGATCTGTATCCACAGTGTCGGTATAAAGTCATGAAACTCATAGCGAGTACATCCTGATGACCCCATGAAGTAACGATGAAGTAATGCCTAAAAACCTTCAAAATAAAAGTTGCCTGAAAAGTTTGCATTTGAAACATTTTGGTTTGCAATCAGATGCAAAGGATGTTGAAGTATTTTTATCTTGCAGGATAGTTCCTACACAGCAGCTAGACTTTGTTTTCCAATGAGAGTTCCACAGCCACCTGCTGAGTTACAGTCGGGCTTCGCAACAATCAACAATAATATCTCATTTTATTTTTTAAATTAAATTACTATACTGTGTATAGATATAATAAACGTCTAAATAAACGTCTTTATTGTGGCACTGCTGAAGAATCCAAATTCAAACTAAACATTATTCTGGTCACAAACTTCCAAACATTGAATCTCTGATCATTCTGTATTAAGTAACATTTCTCTTTCAACCACTGGCAGTAACTGAAAAATGTTCTTACTCTTTAAATGTGTGAAGGATGCACTGAAAGAAACGTTTGATGGAGCAGAGAGCCTTTGAAGAAAAGAGCATGTTGACTGAATGTTCTGTGAAGGTTACAGCTGGTAAAGTGAAAGAGTCGTCAGCGTACTGTATATAAAAAGATATAGTGCTCCTCAAAATGTATCTGCGGAGCTTTAACTTGTACTTGTTGCTACTGTAATACCTCTTTAATAAAAGAGACATGTTTCTTTGATTTGCAAAGTACCTGTAAAAAAGGATTCTTGGTCGACTTTAGGTTTGAATGATTTCATATCATTTCATTTGGATCTAACTTGGCGATGGGAAAGTTGATGATGGTCTTTTTTTTAGGGCTGTGGAGTCAGTGTGTATGTGAAAGAGGAAGAGGAGAAGGAGGAGGGAGGGGGGGGCCTTCATCAGGGAGGAGGCGGTATCTGCACCCCCAGCAGATCGTACGCAAAGATGTTCCAAAAGATGGCGAAGAGGAGGAAGGTGATGAAGGAGAAGACGATGACCCACCAGGAGCACTGCTTCTGCAGGCTCTCCTCGTAGCTGCGTAGGATGAGCAGCCCCATGCTGATACCGACCACGGCCCCCGAGAGGTGCGCCATGAAGCTGGGCTGCGGCCCGGACGAGGGCAGCGGCGGGGAGAAGCGGAGCCAGACGGCACGGCCCACCTCCGAACTCACTGCGGAGGGAGGAAGACATTTATTTATGTAGACGGTTGTAACATTCAGGTGTCTCCAACCAGCAAGAAGCTCTCAGGGAGAGACGTGAAACATCGAAAACATCCATAGTAAGTGACTTTGGACGCAGCACAGGTGTTCGCAGGCTGTCTGGAAGAAAAGTCCTTCAAGGGGCGAACAAGAGTGAATCCAACCAGATTACATTCCTGTTACTCAGATGTGGCCAATCCCTGCTAACATGTTGTTATCAGGCAAAAATATACCTGTTTCATCACAGCAAACTGGATTAAAATGAAAATGAATCATCATAATGCTGCATTTAAAGTTAGTTGAGTATAATTGGCTTTCTAAGACTCTTAATTGTTCTCATTCTTTCATCAGCTTACTAATAAAAACAATCATTTGTACAGTTTTCATTGTATAAAAAACAGGTTTCAGGACTGTGTTGGCACCTAAATCAGCTACATTGTGTTTATGTTCTATTGAAGGAGGATTTAAAGGGATCTATAGTCGAAACACCGCTTTCAGTTTCAGCTGCTCTTGTGCCGTATTTAAGCAAACACATCGTAGACGCTGACAGAATAAAGCTGGAACAGATCTGAGTTCAGGGAGTCTATTCTGACATGTTGTATTGTCCAACACAGAGGAGGAATGCAACGTTCCAGCAGATACTAGCTGCTCTCTCGGTTTGGGGGCGGCAGGCTCGGGACAGATGGAGGGAACATATTGCTCACTAATGAAAGTCACAGTGAATTGGTACTCGTGTGGTGAAAAAGGACAAGTAGTGTGACTCAAATGCTTTGAACACAGAGCAACATGTCCAATCAGGAAGCCGCTCGCTCCGAGCCATTAACGATGACGACTTCAGTCAGCAGCTTTTTTTTTTTTTTTGAATCGCGCTCAAGTGAAAAACACTTACATGCCATTATGATAAACTCTGAGCAGGTGTGCAGACGTTCAAATGAAAGGTGGTAAACACTCCGATTCAACGATCAAGCTGTAAATTCAGCATCTAAAAGCGGCAGCAGGGCTTTGAGAGTGAGTCTGAACTTACTGCAAACGAGTGCCAGGATCATGCGGAGCAGCTTGTACGGACACCGCATCCCGGCCCAGTTCTGCAACACAGAGTCAAAGTGTCAGCACAAACAACCACAATGTGGGTTTATCAACAGCTTGGCAAGAAACAATGCCACTCCGTTCCTTTGGACATGTTTTTCGAGCTTAAAGAGAAAGATCCGTATTTGTTTTTACTAGCGTGAAACACAATGTGCTTCTTCCATGTCTGTTGTAACGTTCAATGTGCTGCAGAGAAAAGAGGGAAAAACAGGACTCAGGTTGAAACATAGCAGAATTTGACGTCAAGTTCCTGACAGTTATTAACCCCCCTTAGCTAATAGCAGGAGAAGAGCAGGTGAACAACATGCAAGGTAAAAATAGATATGAAACCAGCCTTGTCCGTACAGCGAAGAGTGGCAGCAATCATAAAGCCACAGTACTACTACAAATAAATGATTAATCTCATGGACGACAGTAGTGCACTTTGAGTCGCCTCCACTGTGCTCGTCCTCACTGTGCTGACATTGAGATCACAGGTGCAAATATAAGACGTGAACATTTAAAACTTATGTCCGAGGTTGGTTTTGCGCTCTGGATGTTTTCTGACAACCTATGCAGGGCTGCATGTCTCCTCAGGAGCCTCATACACAGCAAACAGGAACCTAAAAAAATGTTTTCCGAGCACACTGGATGATGATGTTTGATGGCAGATGGCGGTGAGTTGAATGTGTTGAAACTGGACATGGTTTCAGGATTTCCTTCCAAAAACAAACGAGACACAATTCATCAAAGCAGAACTAAGATGTGGCTTAAAGGACTTTACCGAAAAACAAACAGGCATCAAGTGTAACAGGCCCAACAGACTGTCTGTTAGCTGCTGCGAGCGTCCGGTGAGAGTTACGCTCTCCGCTTTAGGGCCAGTCAGTGCACTTTGATTTTCATTCCTGCTGGCATCTCCGCTGCCCACAGTGAACTGCAACATTAGTTAAAGTGATTTGTCAGATGTAAAACGGCCGCAGGACTCGAGGAGAATGTGGAAGTCGTTTCACATATAAACCTCGTGACAGAAACACACAGAAACACACAGAAACATGCATCGGGGGAAAAAAGGCTCTCAAACAGTATCAAGGGAGTTTCACTGCTTGCTTTTTTTTTCTGTGGACACAAACAAACACAATCTTAATAATTCATGGGAGTGTCTGAAATGCCAGCTCGCTTGGGATTCATCGATACAGACGATAAGAAAAACTCCGATACTGCAGGAAGTCTTTGGGCTACTCATGAACAAACCTTGAGCGAGAGCTCGTCCATTCTGCTGGTGACTGGAATTAAAGTCACATGGCCATGGATGGATGTCATTCAATGCCAGGCAATAGATATTTTTCCACACTTTTGTGATACAACTGTAGCAGGGAAAACATCCATCTTTCATCCTGCTGCACAAAAAGAAGCTCTGCACACACAACAGCGGCGCCCGGGGCGTCGGTGGGCGTGTGCGTTGGTCTTTCTCACTCTCAGCATGTGGATGACTCTGACATTTTGTTCTCTATTGAAAAAGTTTTTTTTTCCCCCAGACATAACAATGGAGTTGACGATGATGATGATGGCGGTTACCATGACGACGTTGGCCAGATGCGCAGAGCACAGCGCGTAGACCCCGCCGGAGCCCCCGACCACCGGCGCACGCATGTCGGTGATGGAGACGGTCAGCGAGCCTGCGGAGAGACGGACAGACGGACAGATTAGGAGGGAAGACACATGGAAGAAAGCAATCAAAGCAGGGAGCAAAGGGTGGGTGTTTGTTTTCACTGCGTTTGTGTGTGTGTGGTTGTAAATAATGAAGTAAAACTGAGTACAGGCAGTACTGTGTTGTACAGGCTGGTCTTGGAAAAGAGTCTGTAGTTCATATTAATTACTTCTAGAAGGAAAATAAAATGTCTGACAGGTTTCGAGATTGTTCCGCAGACACTCGTCACGACTTGAGAGGAGGAATAATACGTGGGGAATTTCAAATTTGCAATTATAACTTGAGGAGGACAACTCTGTTTTCCTGGGAAAGAGGGGGCCCCTGAACCCCCCTGTCCCACCTTAATGTCCGCCCATGTGCGGTTTGTTAGAGAGACAAAGAGCCGGGGACGGCACTTTGGAGAAGAGGGGAAACAAAGAGAGTCCGATTACTCATCGCGCAGCAGCAAAAGTCACCTTCCTCTGGGCATTTGTCTAAAAATCTCTGTGTAACATCCAACTCTGCACAGCAGCTGTGCTCCAGCAGCTGACCTTCACGTGCCCTTTTATTCTACATCCAGACTACACGACACACACTCCAACATACACAAACACACATATGGTCAAGGTCGTGAACTGCGTTGTGTTTGCTCCTCCTGTGTGTTTACAGTCTGCTAAAACCAGTTGGAATTATAAGGAATATCCCTTTAAGAGGATGTAAGTAAAATAATCCATCTGTGGTTGGTCGCTGATCAGAAATAAGGCCAAGAGTACCCAGGAGAACCTCGGAGAAGAGGATAACTGCTTATTTATGTGCTCTAAAATTGCCTTGTGTTAAATTCATGAGCTAAGTGTAGCATGGTGCTACGGGAAGATATGGAAGGATGCCAAAGGCGCTGCAGAGAGAGGCTGCTGTTGTGGAGGAAACCTCTATAGTGTGGCCTGTAAAGTCAGTTCATGTTTTGTGTTGCAACAAGATGCAGTGCAGCTGCCAATAAGCAGTTGGCAACCTGTGATTCTGGTGTCAGCGAACCTGCACGTTTGCATAATTCTTTTGTGTTACCCTTGTTTATAAAAATGGAATAATAAAGATCCTGCATTCGAAGCTGCGTCAATATTCTGAAATGGCATACGCTTAAAGTCTCTTTAATGGTAAGTTTATTGAGATGGAAAACGACGTCAGCAGCACTGCAGTGAACCCAGACTGATTCCAGCACCAGGAGAGGAGACAAAGTTAATTATATCCTGATTCTTAGAAACGCTGCTTCAGTGACAGAATGTTTGGAAGATATGTGGCTTCTGTTAAAGGGGTCCGATATCTACTTCCATGACTAAGGAGGCAAAAGAATCTGCTGTTATCTTTGCTCACTTCCTTCCCTTTTTGAGTGAATGGACCCAGGATCTGACACTGGTTTCCTAAAGGAAACAGATACAGGAAATTACTCTGGAGTGGGGCGTCTTGTTTTAGCATCCATGGTCTTTGTTGAAACTCACGTCAGGACTTAGATTTACTGCATGAATATGAAAGTCGTCTACAGTCGATGTCTGGAAACAAACCGCTCCTTTAAACGACCTAATGGACTTCAGCTCTTTCACTAGTGTTATAGAGCTGTTGGGTGCAGCTGATGCTACCGTCACCGTGCACAAAGGGTCAGAACGAAGTAGGACAAAATTCCAAGCACGAGTAATCGCGGCGGCAGCTGCTCGCGAGGACGGCGTCAGCCACAGTTAATTATGCAAATGAGCTGATAAGGGAAGCGGAGAGGGCTGATAAAACAAAACAGCTTCTTTTCTCATCGCAGTTGGAGGTGCTGGAGTTGTGATCTCAGATCTATAATGCATGTTCTGAGATTCACATTCTGTGTGTGTGTGCGTGCGCGTCCGGGGACCACATAGACCAAACATCATTGTGAAGAACGCCTCGTCAGCCCGCGGTGGCAGCGATGATCCTGGAAGAAAAACAGATGGTAATCAGAGCACACTCCTGAGTCATTCATCGCTCCGACAACTGTGGGCTATTCTATCTGGAGTTACGGGGCATATGAAGGTTGGTGCTTCAGATGAAGATTTGAGGAGATTCACAGTGCCCCAATTTTCACAGAAATCCCAATTTCACAGTGCAGCATACATGCAGACATGGTCTCTGATCTCTTCAAAGTAAAAGGAAAATTTAATTGGAACAAGTTCAGCAGCAACATCTGACTCTCTCTTCTAGAGCTTCACAATATCTTTGCAGTTAATGTACTTCTTCAACACAGCAGAGATACTGTTTATTGATGACGAATATATAATATGAGAGACATCATCTCCTTTAGTCACGGTAATAAAACCATTATAGTTATATGAAGTAATTGGTTTTAAAACCTGTCCAATTAAGCGACGCTGTTTCAGCAAAGCGCCATGAACATGAAGCGTTGTTTCATTTTCCCGAGATCTTATCGCTCCCACAGAGTTTGGATTCAAGGTGTGGTTTAAGTCTTGCAACACAAACGTCTGTCTAACATCACTATTGAAACAATCCCAATTAATCTTTGTTGTCTATCTACTACACTTTAAAAGGTGGCGTGCTAACATTAGCTAATTAGCTCACCCAAGTGATCACAATGCATCCAGAGGGACACAAGAACGTCTGTACCTATTGTCAGAGCATCTATCTAACAGTCCCCCACAGGAAATCACTCGTTCCTTTTAACGCCATGCATCATTGATAACGAATAGATGTAATTAAGAGTACGGAGGTTTGAGAGATCACACCAGCACGTACGAGCTGTCAGCAGAAGACGCCACCAACTGTGGGTGAGGGGACAACCTGAGACCTCCAGCACTGAGGAGGAGACGAGCTCCGCAGGGAGGAAACAAACCGCTCGCTCCTCCTGCTCGCTCTGCTTTGGTGAGAGGCTCCCAAATATACAGGGTGAATATTAAACAGGCCTGTCATGTGGCTCTCCCGCTTAGGGGGGATTTAAGATTTAGGATGCTCACACTCAGCAGGAGCTGAGACATGAGGTATGCGATTATTTCAGCGCGGGGCTGACACGTTCCATCTCACGCACCGATTATTTATCACCGCCATCCCCGAAGTCATCATCAACATCCTCAAATCTTTCCGTGAGCTTGCAACATACACAGGCGTACCGCAGGCGGGGCCGCATAGACAGTAAAGATGATGTACTCTGTGTGGAGAATCGGTCAACTACACACCCTATCTACCGCGGTGTAATCCCCCAGAGCAGCTCAGAGAGCTGAGCCTCTCCGTCAAACTAAACTTGTGACACCACAACTGTTACTCCAGGCTGCCCTCGAGCTATGGGTCAACTTTGTATTTCGCAGTCTCTCCAGGATAAGACACAGACAAGCGATGGTAAGCTGATCGGAGGTCAGAGTCTGACGGTGCCTGAGGCGATGCCTCTCTGTAGCCGCCGCAGTGGAAGCAGAGTAAAGGCTTCAGTTTAAAAGGTTCAACTTATCTTTTAAGATATATGTCAGATGACATCGCTGCAGAGTTATAGACCGGATGATCTGGACCAGTGGGCCACCAGTGTGCAGGGAGATGAATGTACCGTAATGCACGTATCATGTTGATGTTGTGTGTATTGCATCTGATAAAATAGATAATAGGTAGGTGGCTTTTCAGGTTCTGGTTGTTCTATATGTACGCACTCACTTCCGACAGATCTGTCCCGTATGCATTAAATCTTGCACGGAGATGTGCTGCAGTCAGCACTCCTGCAGTCAACGGGCCTCCTCCTCTGTTGGCTGATAAACTGGGGGAAATGCCTGATCTGATTTATTTACCAGGCACAAATAAGAAGAGAGGGAGACGGATGGAGGGAGCAGGATAACGGCTGCATGTGGATCAGTGATACAGAGGACACAAGAGCGGAGTCGCAACAACTTCTTAAAGGTTTTCCGACAAAGGGAGTGAGTATATTAGGCAATTAGCAAATCCTGAAGAAGATTTGTTTGCTGTTATTGGTCTTCACCTTCCAGTTAAGAGTAACAGATGAAAACGAACATCACTTCAGGCCCAGTTTAAGGAGAACTGTGACAGTTTCAGACACGGCAATGGAGTTATCTGCTGCCATGGTCATTGTTTGACTTGTATTAATGAAGTAAACAAACTGAAGTAGCGGTTCCACAAGCACGCTGAGAATATCCCCAGTAATTCTGCTGTTTGACATCTCTACAATGTACATATAATTACTTCGCCCTGTCAGCTTGCTAATAACAGTTATTATCAAATTATTTATAGATCAACGGATTAAACATTTTTCCTTCAGGAATTGTGAAAAAGAACCATTATGGCCTCACCATGACTTGGTATTTCTGTACCTTTCTTTACCTCCTGACCAATGATATCAGTATATATATTTGTGATTGGCTCATTTCATTGTCGGATACATGCAGTTTTTCACATTTCGGATGACTAACCTCAGTCTTTAATTATAGAAACAATGCAGGGTCGATCTTCACTGGGTTTGAACAACAGCTGAACTTCGTTTCTCTGTGTGAGCAGACACAGTTTGAAGGTGAGCGAGGTAAAAGTAAGTAAATGTCATTGTGGCTCAACTGGAGTCAGCCCATCTGTCTCATGGCCTTTTGTCTACTTTACAGTCTATTTGAAAAGCTCACGGCTTCAAATGTCATTTAATAGAGTGACGTCCATTTCAAAGCCTCATTTCAACTATAATAGTGCTGTCAGACTGGGGGGAGCGTCATTAAATGTATTTTCCACCTGGGAAGGTGATGGACACCTCAGTGTCCTCCAGACACGGGGAGAGGTGAGGGAAGTGGAGCGGCGTGACTTGCGATCAGTTCTCATCCAACGTAACATCTTCATCCATCTCCTCCAGCTCCGGGGAGGAGAGGGAGGGGTCGAAAATCCTCAACTGATGTGAAGGGGGGAGACGGAGCCTGCAAACTTATCTGTGGTGTCAAGCTGTTGAGGGGCATCAAGTGACAAAACACTGCACAGCTGCTCTTCTGGACTGCAGTCAGAGCAACATCATTAGGGGAACAACATCAATCAAGGGAACACGGATCCAGAGTGGAAAATAAAAATAAAGATATACAGTAAACTGATGCTGGAGACAGTTCGTAGTATAAGGAAGTATAATCATATCTGATCTGTGGGATTCTGTCTATGTGCATGAGGATGACAATAACAGGGGCAAAGATTAAATGTAGAAATAAAGTATCCTTCAAAAGAATCCTCATGAAGTTGTCTGTGCTTCTTTGCCTGCAACAGAAGCCGTAATTCAAAAAAACACAAAGTCTCGTCACGACCAAAGCTCTTATCACTCCCGACTGCTTTTCAGCTAACAGGCACAAAAGCTGACCTTGGATGGGAATCAATTTCTTCCGACATCCGAATGAAAAAAGGCCATTAAATGTCGTTCTGTGCTCAAAGTTATAGAACCGCAGTAATGACAACATCTGAGAGCCTTGAAAAGCACCAACCAAATGCATATAAGCTCATCAGAGAAATGGCCTCCACTCAAACTCAAGCAGTTCGGGACAAATATTGGGTCCTGGATTGGCTTCAGTGGGAGCAAATAGACGCCTATAAACACTGTGGGCTCGTTACTCACAGGGGATACCTTCAGTGAGGCTGCGTTACAGTACACATATCCATCATCCTCTGTGTTGGTATCTGCACGGCTGCAGTAGGTGGTTGTACAGGAGGTGAGCCGGGCTTTCACCTAGTAAGAGTTGACTGCACGGTGGGAAGTGAGGGGTTAGGGATTAACATAATCATGCTTGCAGCTTCTTTATCGCACCAAGGTCACCCTGCCTCCTCAGTGCTCGGTTCAGCTGAGCACTAAGGGGGAGACATCAGAAACACGCCACACATGTTGGTCACATGTAAGCTCGGTTTAACACACAGAAACCAAACAACATTCACACACTCATTGGTCGTCAACAGTGGGAGAGAACGTTCCTGCACCAGCAGACGTCACATCCACCCTGCCTAAATATGTGCAGCGTGCTTCTACAGGCATAAATAAGTTATATAATAGTTATGTAGAAGCAGCGGCGTAACGCAGGTGAATGTAAGCCCGAGGCCGCGCAGTCACTTAGGGAACGGCGTCGGCTTTTATTAGAGAACGCAGAAACAATCAGGCTAGATTAAGTCTGCTAACACAGCGACTCTCATTGCCACAGCAGAAAGCCGACACCACTGCTGCCTGATATGAGGAGAACATTAATCAACCGCAGCCAGCCGATGCCATCTGCAGAGAGTCGGACTGCACTGGGTGCCGACGGGTGCCATCACACACTCACTTTGGCTGCCACGCAGCAATTCTCATAGAATAAATTACCAACAGACCAATAAGCACTTGTTACGTTTGTTATGAGAGAATAAATCCTCATTCATACATTGATATCAGAGCTTCCAGTTACGGAAGGCTGCTGGTTGATTTGGATTGTCTTAGAGGAGGTAGACACCCTGAGGCTCACAGGCGGGGGTACAAGGGAAATCATGAGGTGAAAGACGACGAAAGTGAATGAACAACGGAAAAACATTTCACATTCGGCTCCTAAACAAAGTCAGAAACTGCTACTGTTCATATGTTCAAACATTAATCTGAAGTGCGGCTCTTCATCTGCTGTTGGTGCAGCAGAGCTGTGAAGGATTACTGAGGGGATGCGAAATGAGCAAGGAC
>CAAKHC010005785.1:106386-129573 GCA_901007825.1 Macroramphosus scolopax | reverse complement strand
GGGAAATCACGAGGTGAAAGACGACGAAAAGCGGAACGCGACTAAACATTTCACATTCGGCTCCTAAACAAAGTCAGAAACTGCTACTGTTCATATGTTCAAACATTAATCTGAAGTGGGGCTCTTCATCTGCTGTTGGTGCAGCAGAGCTGTGAAGGATTACTGAGGGGATGCAGAATGAGCAAGGACAAGGACTGCAGCCTGTGCAGCTCTCTCAGAATATAATTACGGTATTGGTCCTTTATCCAGACGCGTCCAAGGACAGAATGAACAATGTCATACGTTGCAATCAAAATCAGATCCAAGATTTGAATATTCATCCATCACACCGTTACACAGATATGAAAACTTGAGATTGTACAACTAATTTATTTGACATATAAATAATAATCTCAGCAGCATATCTGCACAGTTGCACCCACTAAGGCAAGATATGAGAACAGTTTCTGTATTTGAGGCATCTTGGAAGAAAGCCCTGTGATGAAGAAATGATTGTTCAGGGGGACACATAAAGGCGCGACACCGCAGTGCGTTGCTCCATCCATGCACCCGCTGGGTGCAGCTATAGCCTGAAAGCCCCACAGAAACGACAGGCGGCACGCGTGCAAGAGGAGATAGCAACGGCCGACATGATTGAAGTCATAAGACCACAGGAATATAAACGCTAGACAGCCGTGGAGCAACAAAATGGATGGAAACGTCCTCAGTTTTGTAATAATAGAAGTAATGGAAAGTACCGGGCGATTTCTTGCACACACGAGCAATCATACAAATTGCGAAATGCAAAGTGTGAGGAAGTGTGTGGTGACAAGAGCTGCAGTCTGCACAGACACAGTCAAACACATGGAGCAGATCTGTGCAAGCAAATATTCATTCATTCATTCATTTTCTATACTGCTTACAGGGTTGGAGAGAGGCTGGCTGCACCCTGGACGGGCTCATAACACTGATGTTAAAATACTGACTGCAAAAAACATCTAAGGTTTGAACAAAGGGGTTCATGGTGGAGTGTTGCGTTAAACCTCCTGGGTCGTCTCCTCAGGTGTTCAGCCCGAAGCTATCATAGCAGTTACTGTCAGCACGTGTGCACTCCAGTTGCCATCGTTACGCTTCATTCATATCATCATCCGGCTGTATTATTGCATTAGCCATGAGATTAGTTTGATGTTCTCTGTCTGGTTCAGGTGTTGCACATTCATCACTGTGTCCAGTGGGGCTTCACTGCCTTCTAATATGTGTGTGAGTATCTTCTCCTCCTCTTCAATCAGCCTCCGTTCATTGAAAGTCTACGAATTATTTTAACGGTAAGAGAACGGTTAATCAGGTCCTTCTGCCGACACGTGAGGGAATACTGAAGTAGTCGAGGGCAAAGAGTGATTGCGTGATTATCCCAGTTAACATCTTAAGGAAATCCTTATTCAACTTGTTTTATCTCGTCCTTCATCTTCATCACCCGAAGATAAATCCTCAGTCCAGGTGGTTTCATGCAACCGGCCACTGATGTTTAGCAGGTAAGATGTTCTTCACCTTAGATTAGTGTGTTAACACGGACAAGAAGAGCGTCTGAGGTCGACCAGGTAATGTGTGCGTAAACACTCAGAAGATCAACAATGTCCATGATGGTCCATCACACAGTTCATGAGATGAGATCATGAGATATTTCAACTTGCACCAAAGTCCTGGACCGTCTGATCAACTCAAACACAGTAACAGTCAGACTCCACGTCCTGATGTTCTGATTCAACTTGTGCTACAACAAACTTAACGTTTGATCCCTCCGGTTTAACTCCAGCGTGGAGTTCAAATGAATGTTTGATTTCAGGATCGGGGGGTTCAAATGTCACCGCGCACAATCTCCTCGCTGCTTTTCTCCTCCTTTTTTAGATTCAGGCTGCGGCTTAAATCTTCAAACAGCATCTCAAACTGCACTCAGGCTAATTCCCCCGAGAGGAGCCCGCTTTACTCCGGCATTCCTCCACAGCTAAGTCCCATGCTCGCTCGCTCGCTCGCTTGCTCTCTCTCAGTCATCATTGCTAAAATAAATAAAAGCTACAATAATTCATGAGTCTCTGAATGTATGTGTGTGTGTGTGTGTCTGTTTTTTCGAACCAGCAGAAGATTTCAGCAGCATTAACTCAATTCTACGTCGTGCAGCGAGTTGAGAGGGATGAGGACCAAATAAATAATTTGGAGTTTTAGTCACGTAGGACGGAGAGCCGACACACCAGGTCGTTGAACTGGATGAGTATTACTCAGTATGAATTAGCTATCAACAGTAATCAAATAATGGCTGGCTGGAGATTTACGATATCCAGGCGAGAAACTGTTCCGGTTGCAGATGGAAAGAGGTTGATGCCGTGTAGCGTTGATATGACTTCTGCAAATACCCATTAACGGAGTAACTGCAGTGAGAAAAGGCACCGCGCAATCAGCGCCGATATAAACTCTCCAAATCTCCGGACTGCCGTGATGGAGGATCAAAGTTAATGAGGTTTCCCGTCAACAAGGACTTGAGCGCTGCTGCCTGACCTCTGCAAAAAAGTAGCTTTTGCTTTTTAAACAATCCAGGACTTTAAGTTTGGTAAATGTAGAGCGAACAAGTGAAACACTGAGCAAACAGTAATGAAAATAAGTAGGTCAGAACAGCTGCAGAGTAAACACACACACACAACATATAGACGGGCACAATGGAGGAAGTGAAGGCCTTTCACACGCCTTATTGTACTGTATTAATGTTTGCTAGCTAGCTACTAACAAGTTCATCATACTAACTTAAAGGACCAGTGTGTAGAATTTAGGATGGATTATTGGCAGAACAGAACTATATTTTCATTAGTGTACAATCCTCTGAAACTAAGAAACCTTGTGTTTTGGTTTAGAATGAGACCTTCAGGTCGACAGACTAAGTGGGTCCTTCTCCATTGAACCGCCTTTGTCGCATCTATTGTAGCCCAGAACAGACGATGTAAAGACTTTTGAATGTTTCGTTCACTAGTGGTTGTTGCTCATCCTCTTATTGTTTATTCTGATGATGGTGTTGGATAAGAATTATGTGTTTTGAATATTTTCTTTTAAGAGAACAAACATTTTAAGACATGTCATTTCTGCTGTAAGCTAGCAAAACTTTTCATGAGGGGTGCAATCTCCAACTTTACCTCTAGATGTCACTAAATCCTATGAACTGGTCCTTTAAATTTGATGTCACTGCTGAGTTTACAACTTGTATCTGTTTCTAAGTGGCTGCTGAGTCAAGTTATTGTAGTTCAGTTAGGATGAGGGTCCTAAATGGTCCTAAAGGGTCCCTTTAGCAAATGCATCCTGACATGTGTTTCAGTTGTACAATAAATCAATGTGTATTTCCTTTTTTTCTTGTCAGCCTCCAACTGTAATGTCTTTGGCTGGTGTTGCAAACACCAGCTTCTTTTTATGTGCAGAATTAAATAAAACAGGCATCGTAAAAAAAGTGGGAAATGATTAACACGCCAGCCAAAAACCACCAATATATTTAGTAATAATGAGGCACTCACCGGCCAGCACTCCGGCCATGTAAAGTAGACTTATCCGTAAGACGCCGTGGACCATTTCTAAAGGAACGCCAATCATCAGCTGCAGTAAAGCGTTGAACCCCAGTTGCTCCAAACTACACAGAGGAAGAACAAGAGTCAAACAACAACGTGAGATGTCTCGTCCAGTTGAACCCTCCATGCACAAATGAACATGTGGTCAGTGGGGGGGGGAGGGGTTTCAAGAACGTACCCAACGTGCATGAACATGTAGCTGAAGAAGCGCCACACTTGTGCACGGTGGCCGGGATGGTAGACCAACGGGCTCTTCATGAAGTCGGGCTGATATGTCTGCAGCACCCATTTGTTTAGCATGATGCCGTAGCACATGAACACGATGATCTGCAAACAGAGACACACTGTCAGTGCAGTTCACACACGTCACACGTCCTCGCCGCCGATTGCAAACCGCCCTGCAAACAAAAACCCATCGTGAATTACATGACGTCGTCTTCTTCTTCCTCTATTCTGCTGATGCTTATTAAGCTCGTGGAAACAATTGCCGCCTGCAGAAAGACACATCTGGTTCAATTCCATTAATTTATTTTCATAGAATAATGACTGTGAGCTGTTATTATCACATCCTCATTGTCATTACAGACCATTTAGTGCCATTTGGTGGTATTATAAGAGCACTTGGCTTTTTTTTTCAGCGGAATCACGATGATTTAGAGTGAAATGATGAAGTTTTGTGAGGAAGCTGCATGTTATTTTCTGCTGCTTAATCTCCGACCTTTCAAATGTGCTCTGTGAGAGAATTCTATGTTAGTGGTTTTTCCTTTTTCCCCACCAAATGAACATAATAGGTCAATTAAATCCACAGTGGCAGCAGGGTGCCTGATAACCTGATTTCCTTTTGGCAAAAAAAAAGACTACATTTTCAGCTTGGGGGAAGGACTTTAAATGTTCCCACTAAGCTCCTGGCTCCCTGCTCATATCGAGCACACCAAAAAAAGCATGTGATCAAAGGAAGATCTTTTCAGTGGGGTCTGAGTCCAGCGACTGAGCCAACAGAACAGAGTAAAGTCTGTGTTGTGGGTTAGTAGAACATCCTGTCTATAGAGTCAATATCCAAGGCTGTTAGAGGATGTCCCCTCCCAGGTCTCACCTGGACGATGGTTACGATGGCGATGAACACAGGCGGGGGACACAGCCGGTTCTGGTGGAAGTACCAGCGTCGGTCCGTCTCGCAGGGCAGGATCTCGTAGGCCACATAGCGAACAAAGCGTTTGTACAGGCCCAGCCCCGTCTCGTCCAGCAGGATCTCCCTCTGCAGCGTGCGGCGGCCATTGGCGATGGCCCGTCGGAAACTGCTGGAGCGCTTACTGCTCATCTGAGGAACAGTAAGAGAGGTTGAAAACCCGTGAGCGTGTTCACATGCATGCTAGTATTCTGGTTTTGTGTCTAACTGGCATGATAAACTGTAAAACGTATATAAAGTGGTCCCGTTTTGCCATCGAGCTGACCGACGTAGAGCGGATCATTTCTGACCCATAAGAGAACTAAATAATGTCTAAGTGGCTCTCGGTTTTGACAAGATGTCAGCGTGACGGCTGGCCGGGTTGATTGCAGCTCAGACATCTTAACATATTGGCTGTCAAAGAGATTTCGTCCTTGAAAAAGCGAATTTGAGTTTGGACGACGTATTCCATGAGGAGGGAGAAAAGTGTGTGTAAGTTTGACAAGTATTCCTCATGTTGTGGGGACATAAATCAATCAACACAGTCACTTTGTGGGGTGCTGATGATGCCTCCAGGAAGTAAAACCCTCCTTTAAAATACACCATATGTAACTCAGTGTACTGCTGAGTGGAGCGTCATTACACATGCATGCTGCAGGGGGCAGCGTGAAAACTATCGTGGGTCAATATATCTACAGCAGCTAATGAGTTAAACACACTGACTGTAAATAAATAGGCAAATAATGAAGAAGTATTGAATAGATTGCTCCACTACTGGAACGGCTTTCAAAATAAAAAACCCTCAGGGGAAAACGGGAGAAGGTTTAGTCCCATTCGGAAGTTAGCAGAGCGGGAGGTGGTAACTACCCTAACTGAGGGTAATTACAACACTGGTGGTTGTACAGCGAAGGTGAGAGGGCCTGTTAAATAGTGATAAGCAGAACGAGGGTGAGCCGGGCTGCTGGCAGACGGAAGGAGGCATAGTTAGTATGGAAATCAGGCCCGGAGAATGTAATTAGACTACACTTGAGGCAGGGACTGAAAACAGATGAAAAGGAGGAGAAGGACATTAGAATGCAGAGTGAGTGGAATATAAGAATATGTTCATGTTGCTGAACCGACAATGCAAGAGAGGAGTGGAATGGAGTGAACTTCAGGGGATGTAGATATAATTGTGTTGTCTTCCTCTGCTGGTGTTTCCCTCCAAACACAAGCATCAACATTTGTTTCATCTGTGCACCTGACGCTTCCTTACCTTCCCATTTGTATTGTCTGTCTGAACATTTTATTCCCCCGGAGACGTGGCTGAGCATCGCTGTCGTTCCCCGTCACCCTCTCTGACATGCAGGACTGACTCCTCTAAAGGGAGCATTAGCGGCCTTTTGAAGTGACGACAGGAGGGAGACATGAACATGGGGCACACGGGAGCTGAAGATAACATCCTCGGAGATGCACCGAATACATGACATGTCACATGACATCACAAAAAAAGGGGGAAAAGCTCTGACTTAGGGGGTCTGGTAATGGTGGAAGTTTCCTCACATGGCAGCGTCTGCTAGGGAATAATTTATGCTGAGGCTGAGAGCCCAAAGAGAGAGGATAACATTCCCCTTTAGCGACAGCTGGATGGTCCAAACTGACAGTGTGTGTGTGTGTCCAACAGCAATGCTCCATCTTCCTCCTCTTCGTCGCTGCGCGTTGTCTACTGCACATGCTGCTCTCAGCTCAAGTCAATTGTCCTTGATGGATTAATTAGCCACACCACATGGTCAATATCTCCCAGCTCAATACTAATTAGTAATAACAATTAAAAAAAAAAAATGCTTTAAAGGCCATTCAAGCCTTCGTCTGCACTGCAGAAACATAAATGATCTTGCTCAGCGTTTATGCAACTATATGCGAGGTGACTATCCTTCACTTGCACTGACACATGCACACGCACACGAGCGTGCACGCATGCAAGCATGCACATGAGAAATCATTTATTATTACTAGAACATTAAACGTCTGTAACAATTAACCAAGCTTACTTATACAGTGATTTAGCACTGCCTGACTAACTGTGTCTCTAAAGCCATTTACTGTCCAATTTGTGAGTCATTACGAGGACCAAAATCCCCGTCTCCCTCGCCGCCACACACATACGCTCATGTTTCCCCTCGTAGCAGAATCCAAATCGCTGCACATCTCGGTCCTGCACGCGCTGATTCGACCCTGACCCAGATACTCACGTTCCTTTCTCGCCCAAATCCTTTTAAAATGAGAGTCCACCTTTTTTTATTTCGTTTCCCCTCAGCAGTTCGCGGCCGCAGCCTTCTTTCATGGTTTAATCATAACCGTGCTAAAACTCAAAACCTTTTCTTCAGAACACTTTAGCAGAGTGCATCGTTTTTAGCTTTGGAAAGTTCTTTGACCGTTTGTTGGTGGTGTGTGGGATGTTGTAAGCAGCATCGATGTCTGCGAAGACAGATGATGTCACAATTATGACTGGAGAACGTTGACATACTGCATATCAAAGGACAATCTCTCTTATCTTGGGTTGAAGACATCTTGGACTGAAGTTAATTATTGCTCCCTTTTCTTACGATATTGTTAATAGTAGGTTTGAATAGAAAACGTGTCCGTCTGCTTCCGGAGGGAATAGAAACTGTGATTGCAACATTTGGGTAAAAAAAAAGAGGAAGCAGTCCTAAAGTCTTGGCCATAATTGCTAAAATACACCCTCCATCCGTGTAATTAACCGCGGCAGACATCTTTTTTTTATCTCCTACTAATATTTGCCAAATTAGCACCCGAAGGAAAACAATGACACACTTCCTCAATTACACAGCCGGTACCTGATAGCATCAGGCTGCTCTCTGTAAAGGAATCGATACATGCCATTGCTCACGAGGTGATACATCTGACCTCAGGATAACCTGGTTCTACCCTGGTGTCTTAAAAAAAATGCTTCTCTGCTGCAGTCGTCCCTCTTAAGCTCTACCGTGTTTGACCTTTGACCCCCTGGGTTGCATTCAGACTCCTGCGTCTATAAGATATTTGTGTATAACTGAGCTAAAAAGAGTCAGAGTGTGTAAAATGCTGGTTGTGGAATGCAAATGCGGATTAGTAGTCGGATACCGAGCTATATCCTTGTGAGTGTGTACTAAGTATGAAGAAGTGTGTGCATGAGTGTGTGTGTGTGTGTGGGCACAGTTCCCCAAGAGAGGTTTTAGCAGAGTGTTACTTATTCACCCCTCTGGCTGAACTGATGGGAGTTCTCTGGCTTGGATCACCCTGCATTAAAGATGAGACGAACATGAGCGATGCCAGAGACAGTCTTGTAGTTACACTCACACACACACAGACACCAGAGAAGCTGTTGCCAAACGGTGCGGTTCAAACACATTTACACCCACGGAGGTTGAGCGCAGCGGTGTGGATTCACGGCTTCGGAAATCACCGAGCGGACGTAGAACAAACACGTCAGGAAAAAATGTTGAACACGAGTGAAATTGAAGCAGCTTGTGGAGCGTAAGAAAGGAGGACACACGTTCTGTTTGAATCTGAATAGAGTGGAAGGTTGCTCCATCTTCCAGAGAGGCCACACATAACTAAAGACACCAGACTCTGGCTGCACTGAACTCACCATACCAAACCAGGACTGTAATCTGTCACACTGTGGAGCGCTGCTTATAAATCTACCTGAGATACAGAGATGGGAATGATGCAGGTAGAGATAAGAAGGAAGAGAGGGAGGGAAGGATAAACGGCAGGAAGAAAAGGAGAGGAAGGCAACACCAGAGGTTGTCGGCTGATTAACTGGCTGCAGATGTCATACATGCGCCGGCTCTATTCCCCCGGCAGCCGTGAGCTCACGTAACGTTTCACATAACATCCTCCACAACGGTGGGCCTGATCCAAATCAACATTCAAATATCCTCTGAATTAGTTAGCAGATCTGGACTGGCAGCCCGGATGAATACGAGTCTGAGTTTGAGTCAGTGAGTCTAACAGGGAGAGGGAAGGAGGAGACAGACAGATAGGAAGTAGGTGGCTGCATTCATTAATCATAAAAATGCTGGAAAGCATTTGTAGATATGCAAATCACACGCACATACAGGACGCGTCTGGCATGATCCGTGTGCGTTCACATATGTGAATCAGTCCGGCATCTGTGTGAGGCCGGGGCCTTCTCAAATTACCTCAGATTACTGCCTGCTACTACAAATGCTGGGCTAATTAAAGGCAATTTTGCATTTGGTGAATGGGCAATTTTAGTGTCTCCCCGGGGCCGCAGCTTTATTCACATCACACATACGCTCACAAGAATGAAGGAGATGAGAATGCATCTAAATGAGATGGATGGAAAAAACACTTGTGCCGGAAGCAGAGAGAGACGGACACTGATATGAAGAAGAGGAGCAAAACATCGGAAGATTTCTGCCTCCGTCAACGGAGATCTCAGATCAAATCGGGGGGGCCTCATGTTGCCTTGATTACAAACAACGGGGAGCCCGAAACAAGAAAAGAAAGAAATATGTTCAAAGCAGATGCTTCTGCAAAAACAAGGCATCTGCAGCTGTACAAGTATGGAGACAGATACCACATCTTACAATACTGATAGCATCAGTCTTTATAACATACAGTATTTTTATAGTATACACAAACTCTAAAATGCCACATTCCTTGGCAATGAAATATGATTTTGTGTGCGTATGTCCTGCATGCATGCAATCAATAAATACTGTAGCCCTGTCAGCTCGGTGTGGGTGTTCTCTGCTGCTGTGCGGTTTGTGGGGTTAAGTGTTTGGATTTACCGACTCATTAAATGGAAATATTGATCCTCCTTTTGCAGGACAACAACTTGAATGGTGAAGTCAATTTTGGCCCCGGCGAAGCTCGCTGGCTCCGTCTGAATCAATTCTGTAACCTTTCTGAAAAACCCAGCGAAGGCCTGTGTGTGTGCGTTAACATTTCCATCCGTGTGTGTCGGGACACGACGTGCCTTATTTGACTTAATCTGCATGGGTTCGTGCACCTGCGTTCTCCACTCACCAGCTCGATGAGCTCCTGATAGCACACCTGGCCCTCCTCATTGCTCTGGACCAGCGCTAACAGCATGTCCAGTTTGGACGGGTCCAGCTGCAGCTCATGGTGCTCCACCAAGCTGGTGAAGTTCTCCACTGCGATGAAACCGGTGTTGTCTGGGTCCAGCTGGAAAAACAAAAAGCGCACGCTCAGACAAATGGGATAGAAAACTGCAGGATAACAGCTGTAATGAAGATCTCTCTGTTTTATAGTGATAATAAGCAGCGCTGCAGAGATAAACTGCCTTTTTTTTTTTGCCCTGAGGCATCGTTAATGTGCAAGGATGTATAAAAGATGTACAACAGATACACACAATGACAAGCAGGAGGTAAAAGCTCGGACCGACACACACACAGGTGTTAATTTAGCTGTGATGCCACTGAAACATTTAGACCTGCCTCTACAAACAACCCAATCCAACCTCATTAAAGGAGCAGGTCTGTCAAAGGAAACAGCAGGATGGTTGTTATTGCTGTTGGGAGCTGTGGGCGAAGAAAGTCCTTCCAACACACGGTGACCTGCAGGGTTCCCGAAGAAAATCCCTCGATTTTTAAATAAGGTCGACTGTTCAGTCTTGATGTTTTGTTTCATTTGACTGTGTGAGTCTGCATGTGTCGCTCCCAGTCAGTGTGGTTTCTATAATCACCACTCACTCACCGAGACCAACAGCCCCATGGGTTATTACTGCTGCAGCCTGTGTGCCCTCCTCATAATTGATTTAAGCGGGAGAGTGTCATAAAAATGGCTGAGTGTGATTGTCTAAAATAGCGCCTGGTTAAAAATGGCTTCTAAAGTACAGGGTGCGGGTGCTCGGCTTGTGAAATATGTCTGTTTTCTTGCAGCCGTTTCGGATGTCTGTCGTCTGATTTTCTACCTTTATCTTAAATGAAATTGCTCTCTAATTCCTCACGTCACCTGTCATCAATGCATCTGATTGCGTGTGCCCGAGGACAAACAGGAGCAGTACAAAGAGACCACATGGGAAGAGACCCGGCTGCTTCTCGTTTCCACCGTTTCCTGAATGCTAACACAGACTCATTAAGTTTGGGATTGTAAACCAACAGCCGCGTGTTGCCTCGGGGGAAGAGGGAGCTTTCAGATGTTGCGTCAGTGTGGAGTCAGTCGTGCTGGATCATCTTTGCCCCGTGTCATAAGAAGTAGCCTGCCTCTTGACCCGGTTTGCACCCGACATGCATAGACAAAAAGCATTTCACCGGCTGAGCGTTAAACTCTGCAGCGCCGTGTCAGTCTCTGCTGCAGGAGGCTCAAAGCTTAAAGCTCTGCTGCTCAACTGAGGAACAAAGAGGATCAATCAGGGAATCCATCACGAGTGTGCAGGTACACGTATCATGACTTTTCTTAACCTCACACTTCCTGTTTTGTACAGCTATTTAGTTGAACACAAGAGTCCCTTTATTCCATTTAATCAGCTTTTTCCCTCCCCTGAACATTTATGTGTTTATTCCCCTGGGACAGCGCAGTGGAGGCAGAAACTAATGGGATAGTTTTGATGATGCTTGACTTGGAATAAGTGTTTCAACTGCTGTTTGAGGTAATAAACAATATGAACAAAGATTATGTACACACACAATCATCGGTTTCTCCAGGGCGTTCACTGATTGGCACGTTCATTGTTCGGGTGGGGACTGTTGGCACAAGAAGGCCGATATCTGTACGTTACATACTGCTGTGATCTCAATGCGCAGCTCCTGATTGGCTCAGCCTGACCGCCTTTATTCTAAAAGTAATCTGACACGCGTAAAAAAAAAAACGAATTTGCGAACAAAAGTGAGCCAGGATGGGAAAGAAGACGGGCCCACGTCTGTTTTTCAATAATCCCCTTAACTGTATGTGCCGGGGTTGTTTGGTGAATCGCGGTACCCTTGAGGCGCTGAGCAAAACAGATTTGGCGAGTGTTTGTGCTGTGTAGGTCACCGGGATGAGATGTGAGGAACCGAGTGGGGAGAGACGACGTAAAGAAATCAAAAACATCAGAGACGAGTTAGGTGGGTGGACCACAGAATGAAAATACATTTAAAATCAAAGCAACATAATGTAGCTTTGCTCAGCAACAGCAGCCTCAAGATGTATAAACGGAGGTTGGTGCTTTTAACTCTGTTGGGTTACCGCACTACTTGGAACATAATTTACAGGGAAAAACAGATGATCGTCAGAGCAGCGATGGCAGGTCGGTGGGATCTTGTCTCTCTATCTGAACCCACAGCAGTTACAGGCTAAAAGCTAGCGTTGCTCTGACTGAGTGACAAGCGGCTGGTTAGGATCTCCACGCCTCTCTCGTTTCTTTTCTTAGCCTCGTCCCCCAACCTCCCCTCCGGTCTTTTCACCGCTGCCGTGATAATTACGAGCTAGTTCCTGGTGCCACAGAGCCTCACTACGGTTTCGCGCCCAGTCGCTTCTAGTTACACGGTGCAAGAACGGGGGTTAGAGGCACCGAATGGGACTGAATAACAGACTTGCATTTAGCAGGTTAACAGAAACATGATTCTACCTTAGTCGATCTGTCTGCTAGGACGTTTGCTGTATCAACCTAAAAGGTGATGATACACATGTCGATGCTGCGTACACAGCGCGAATCTGCTGATCCCAAGGGGGCTAAAAACAAGCAGATTCAAAGAAACAGCGCGAGGAGGGGAGGAAGAGTCGAGGAGAAAAGGGACAGCCAGTAAACCAGCAAGGAGGCAAAAAGACAACAATGCCTCTGTCTGCCTCGTCCGGCCGTCTGGCAGCGAGTCCTTGTCTTCTCTGTTTTCTAAGAGGACTGTGACACACTCCACTGCTCTGCATCCACTTGCCACAGAGGGGAGATAGATCAGAATCTAATGTGCTCCTGGCACAGCCCCGGCTGACAGGGGGAACAGAGAGCCACGCTGGAGACGTCTGATTACCGTCAGCCTCCATATGTCAGCACATCACTATGCGAACAGCGGGAGCAGAGACACAGAAACACACGGTATATATCCGTGCACTTTTTACGCAATCCCAGTGTTGACAGTGAGCTGTCATACGGCGCCGGAGTCTTTCCCTTCGTAGTCTGACCTTATTCAAGAGAACAACACACAGGGGAGTCTGTCTACTGAGGGTACAAGGGGGTGGAGGTTTGGTTCTTGCAGCCAATTAGGGTTATCAATTAGTACGACGAGGTACACTGACACGAATGAGTGTTGGCAAGATGAGGAGGATGGAGACACAGAGAGAGAGAGAGAGAGAGAGAGTGGGGGAAAGGGTTGAGAGGATGAGGGGAAAAAGCACTGAGAGGCAAGCAGTTATCGAAGAGATCCAAGACGGAGAGTGCGACACTTTGACAAGCTGCATAAGTTGCCATGGTTACCAGTTGCCTGCGTGTCATCCCTTTCATGCGTTCCCCCCTTTTTTCCCCCCCTACATATTGGCGTTTGAGGAGCAAAAGAAGGACACAAAAGGAGGGAAGAAAAGAGAGGAGGGTCCTCGAGAAGGAAAGAAAAAAGAGAACAGACGGATGGAAGACGAGAATGAGGTGGTGATAAGATAACAGCAGGATTTACATGTGAAGGGAAGATTGTGGATGGAAGTGTTGAGGTGGAATGAGCTACCAACTTGGTTGGTTTAGGAGCAAGTTGGAGGAGACGAATGGGATGGGAATGCATAGATGGGTACGAGCTGGAGTAGAGGAAGAGGAGGAGGGCGAAGAGCAGTGGAATGCTGGGAGATTATCTGAGTTTCTAACCCCTGGGACCTTTATTACCTTCAGCACAGCAACTCTGACTGACCTCAGCCCATAGATGACTTATCAGTCTGTTCAATAGGAGTTCAAAACTACAAAACAACAGACAGATGTGCAGCCAGAGGGTTGGAATGTGTCCCGGCCATCCTACATGTAGAAGACAGACATACACGTTCGATATGGCGAGAAACATTTCAATGGCTTCGGCTGAGTGCCCGCTCAAGTTAACTCAAAATATTAAAGTAGAGAACGATACAAATCACCAAGAAAATGTTACAGATTTTCAACAAATCCACAAGTTATTGAGTTATTTGCTTTCAAAAGCAGATGTGAGAGTGTATATTCTAGTTACTGATAAACTGGATTCACTCTTTCCACTTTCATGGGAATGTATAGCACCAGTATCATATGGCTCCAGGACCAGTCTCAGGGACACACTGTTTACCCAGATGCACAAACTGCAGGCTACTTTGGTCCCTGTGAACAGGACTGCCACTGAACTGGGCTGAGTGTCTGCAGAGGATAGTGGCATTTACAGGGACGGCGTATTTGCATAGCTCCAGCTAAAACCCTTTGAATTGCCTCCGCTGCCTGAGAGGACTCACCAACAACTGGGCTGCCGACTCGGTAACAGCAGGGCAGAACGTGAACTCACACAATCATTACGCACCGCTGTGGCGATGCGATCTGACGGCCATGCGATCCAAACCGCTCTTACTTCTCCACACTGAGGATAATTTTTCTTGATGCAGACAATCCAACTACATTTCCTGGTGTTTAAACACAGTGCAAACAGCCAGAGGCCCTTTTCAAGTACGGCTCCAATCAAATTAGCATCAAGGAATGATGAAATGCGACGGCGTTTAAGATCCCTCATTATTCCTGCTTGTCATAAACAAGTCAGAATATTATTCAGAACCTCAAGTTCCTATGGGATCATGTATTAAATAAGCAAGATAAGACCTGAATGACACACGGGGAGACTCAGCAATGAATGACAGCGTGCTTTAGAGGCCGGGTGCTGCCCGCCATCGAGTCGCATTATCAGTGGCGCTGCGATAGAGAGACTATCAGAGAAGCTGCGTCTGCGTATGTACGTGCGTGCTCCGATCATAAGCATTCGTCTGAGCCAGGCCAGAAATAGCCTGAGCTCAGCATTGCAACCTCCTGCAGACAAAGACTAATAAACTCACTCATGTTGCCACTGTTTCTCTTTCTCTCCCCCTGCAGCATTTTCCATGTGGCTCAGTGTGACAGAGCTGCAATATCCTTCAGACCTGCACAGCTCCTATAAACTTCGCATGCTCATTCATTTTTTTTCTCCCAGACAAAAATCCCTCGTAGTTATTTTTGGAAAACTACAGTAAAACCTTGCAGAGTATTACAGTTTCCTGTCATTTATATCTGCTGCAAATACATATGCTGATTACTGCGCAGGTGGGCACTTAAGCTGAGCACACATTGGATGATTTCAAAACATTTCGTTTAATCCGACGTCCCACGACACAAGTAAATCATCTGCAATGTAGAGTCAGAACTCAGGATGTACAGTATGAGCTCACACTGTGTGGTCCGATCGTCGAGCCACGACCTGAGCGATCATTATACTGCCAAGTCAGTCGCTGCAGGCACTGGAATATTGACAATTGTTAGTAAAGGTTAGTTTGAAAGCCCCAAAGCAGGTAGACGTGTGTTTACTAGGATAGATAACGCACTACTTTGATGATCAGTGCCTCCCTGTGTGATGAAACGTAGGTTACAGGCGTACATGCACTCCAAGATGTATCAGAGTAGCTTGTCTCTTGTCCATTGAAGTACACGTCAGATACATTTTTCTCTAGAACGGCTTCTGTCACTTTAGGTCGCTCTTATCACACTGACATATCTTCAAGTGCTCGCTATTAAGTTTGGTTTTAATTATGCATGTGAGCTTATAAAAGGGGAGGCTAAAATTCAATCCTGTATTTATATTATGTAGTAATAAGAAGATCCTATCATTTAAATGCAGAAATGTTACATACTATTCCTTTAAATCTTAATGTTAAGTCAGTTCATTTTGCAAGTGAATAATCCGCTCCCTCTGTAAACGACATAAGACGCCCTGAAGCAAAGCACTTGACCTCCACTTGTGACAACTGATAATGACCATTTAGTGGCAGGATATTGTGTTGGGAGCCTTCGGTACTCGAGACAACACACATCTGAAGCAGCTCTGAATCAGGTTGTTGTTTAGGAAGGCGACATGCTTGGTTTAAAAACAAGCTTGTCTTTCACAGTCACAAAGGTGTTGGCAGATCTCACTACGTCCTGGTTTAATTATTAGAGAAATCTTTTCTAAATCAAACGCTGCCGCATGGAGTCCCCGGGGTGAAAGAACATGCTGTCAGTCGGTCTGAGTGATTTGGTCCAGACTTGAGCTTAATAGGACTGCAGACTGCTCAACTGTGGCCTTGCAAACTGTGTGCATGGACATACTGCTACAGGGAGAGTAAACCCCACGATCAATACAACCAACAGCCATTTACAATGTGGAAATACATACTTCATCTGCAGCCCTGGGGATCCACATTGGAAATGGATATTGACATGGATGAGTCAGCTCCTTTGGCAGCGATTGCATCAATGAATCTGGACTGTAGATAGAAAGTATCACTAGAAAGTTGATTTCACTGAAGTGCAAACACAGTAAATGAGTCACCAGTGTGACCACGGAGCATCTTCTCACTACAGTGGAAATCACACAACCAACACAAGCTTCTCTCCACTTGTTACACAAACACATTCATAAAAAACGAACCACGTGATCACAGGCAGACACACACACGCGCCTCCCGAGGCTCCCGAGCCCGGTGATCAATGTGTTGCTGATGGGCCACTCATGAGCCCCAAACCCTGCAGCGGAGAATCGATGTTTCCCTCTTGAGCGGGAATGATTCTTTAATCTTACTGCCAATCAGCCAAGAACCCCGATAGGCCTGATCACAGTGAAAAACAGGAGGCACATCAGACCACGGAGAGTTAAATGGCAGATATGAAACAGAGCTGGAGAGACACACAATCCCATTTTGTCCTCAGGAAGTACGAACCAACATGCCTGTTGGGTGGAATCTGCCTTCAAATCCATTTTGGTGTGTTTCATTTTGGATGATGGCAGACCAAAGCTGAATTCAAGGATAGGAGCTGATTGGATGGTAAAAACAGCAGTTTGGCTGGAGGAGCTCAAGAAACCAGATGTGATGGCTTCACCAGCCTAAATATGGCCACCAACATTGTGTGTGTTTTTTTTTTCTCAGCAATCATCTTCAACAGAAGAAAAAAAAAAAATGAAAAGCCAAATGACAGCTTTCTATTTTGGAGAAAAGAGGGACTTCACAGAATGACTTGAGCCTTCAGGTAAAAAAAAAAAATGATATTGAAATCTTTTGTTCTGTATGATGATGGGACCGGTGGTAAGCACAGAGGAGACGAGGAAAATCACTGGGAAAAACATCCATGCACGTACAGTACGACTGCTGCAGCTGCTTATTGAGCAGCTGTATGACATCTTATCAAATGATTTTAACGTCGTTCTCCTCATATAAACGAGCGTCAATCAATCCATGCGTTTGTACACACATCAATACATCTCTCCCTCCATACATTAACCCTCACATCATGCCCCCCTCCTCCTGCTGTGGCTCATGATCTGACCTCACAGTCTTGGGGCCCACATGGCTCCATGATGCATCCGTCGTGTTGTCTCACCCTCTCATCTTGCAAGCAGCCAGTGTTATCAATCCTAACATCAGCTCTCAGCCCAGCATGCACGTCTCAATCCCTGGATAGACAGCGAGGTGGTCCACAGCCTGTAACCATAGAAACCTCCGCCGCGGCTCACTCGCTTACCTGCTCTTGTATGAGCTGAAACAAGGAGCTTCTATCCATATACTGGCCAGGGTGGTGAGAGGAGCCGCCGAGGACAAGGGCATAGGGAGAAGGAGGAGAGGAGTGGTGGTGGTGGTCAGGATGGAGAAGGGTGGATGGAGATTTGGTTCAGGTAGCAGCTGGTGCCTAAATTGTCGCGTCAGGCCCCTTTGTAGCTGCTGCGTCCCCCTGGTTCTGCTTGCTGGAGTAAGAACCGATGCTGCGGGGCTCCTCGTTGATGCTGAGAGTGTGCGGACGGTGTGCAAATGGGCCGTGACTCTGCTCTGTGCCAGTGCAGCGTGGCGCGGCGTAAACCCAGCTCCAGCAGACGACAGGCAGGCAAGGCAAGGCAGATCCAGCAGCTCTCATTCACTCTCCTCCTCCTCCTCGCTCTCCTCTATCCCATTGCACTGACTGTTACCTCTCTCTCTCCCTTCCCTCTCCTCACACACACTGCACGGTCTGCATACCAATAAGACAGGGGAGGGAGGTGGCCTCTCTCTGCCAATCGGAGAGGTGGAAGGAGTGGTATGTGGCTGCGGCTCCTCTCCTCACTACAAGTAAGGCGTCTCAGGGAGGGAGCAGGGGATGGGCTCCACTGCGGCTTTGCGTTTACTACTAGCACACACGTCTGGTGTGTTACTGACAGGTACACACACACAGACAGTAAACAAGACATGACCCTCTAATGTACAGGCTTATGGTGGAATCCAAAGAATTGACTGGTTGTGTTAGTTTAGGGTTATAAAAATAAAAAGGAGATTGTTGAAATTAACAGACAAAATATTGTTGGTTGAAATTTAGGATTGGCTGCTCAGCAACCGAGCACGTCTCTGTGCTTATTATCAGCACCGGCACATGAGTGCAGTGACTGAACTGCTGAACAATGAAGCGTATTCCCACAAACATCACATAGAGAGAATTGAATCGGATTGTTTGGATGGTTCACTGGTCCTCCAAATCCCCCAAATGAATATCACACAAATACAGGCAGAATCCTGCCATAACTTTTTATGTTAATCAGATTAATAAAGAGATAGAATGCAAGAGGGGCGAAACTTTTGAAAGATGAATAGGACCCGTTGAGGCTGCGCTTGATTTTTTTTACTGAGATCCCGAAGAAAAGGTTGCAGGTTTTCTTCCTGCACAAAGCCGCAGTGACCCCTCCTCCCAAGGACTATGACAATGGAGTGACGAAGCAGATAGTGGGCGTAAAAGCTTAATTAATAAAAAGGGAACCAGCCTTATACGCCCTGGAGCTGATGTAGCTGTGGACAGTCGGGGTCGTGACCCGGTGGGGACGTCCGCAGGTCGTGGTGGAAGCAGGGGGGGGGTTCGTGCCCTCTGCGTGTTTCCTGTGAGACACCAACTCTCAGCTTCAGAGCAACTGGCTCTGTGACAAACACTGCCGCTGCCTGTTGAAGTGACATGATTGCACCAGATGATTTCATTCTCCTGTAGGTGGATCGTCTTATATATCCCTATAAATGTGACATGACATTCTACAGCATCCTCCTGTGCTTTGTGTCTAATTGAGGCTTTTGTCTCCACGAAGCACTGGTGACTCTGGCCGAGGCCACCTTGAACATGGCAGAGCTCCCAGTTGTCCCCTTTGTCAACATTATGTCCATCTGACCCACTCTTGCTTTAACAAAACGTCGATGATGATTGTCCAAATATGTGGAAGTGACGTATTTCCCCGTCTGTCCTCTGAAGTCGCTCCACGTTGTTTTCTGTTTAACTACTAATCAATGTTGGGAACTGATTTTTCTCCGTAGTTGTGAGCATGAATAAGAGGAATCAAATTAAAAAGGTGGAGGATGATGGAGGATTTGCAAGCCGCAATAAGTGAGACAGACAGTCTGGTTTCATATGTTGCCGTAGGAACCTCAAAGGACTCCCATTAACAATGATGGACAAGTAGAAGCAGCATAAAAAACTCCAGTGAGTGTGGTATGAAAATAAGGCAGAAAACTCTCTAAAGGAAACTCACCAAGGCTGTAACACAGGTTAGAAAACTGAGCAAAAGTATGACGTCTAGCAGCTGTATGCATAACAGCAGCGCCACATAGATCTGCTATAAAGACAGACGATATAGAATAGATCACACTTTAAATCCACTGCTGTCAAATCAAAATCCATACATGGCACATGCTCTAAAATGATTCCCGAAGCTGGCCTCCACTCCTGCATTGTTTCTTTTACAGCGCAACCACGTGATCATACGCAGATAAGACTGGCAGAGTGAGATAAGCCTCCAGTGGAGAACCGTCTCTCTGCTTGAAGCATCCTCAACTGAACGGCCTCTCTTGACTCTCCTAAATGCCCTTTCCACTACCGGTGGTTGGATGCAGACAAGCGGCAGGACAAGCGGCAGGTCCGCCTGCCCCCTCTGTAACGAGGCCTCCGAAACATCAGACCAAACACTGAGGGTGTGGAGAATAACAAGGCTTTCCAGGAAGACAGAAACATGCATTAATTAGACCGCCAGTCTGCTCTCTTCCTCACCAGCTTAATGACTCTGAGCTCCATGAGGCAGGTGTTTATTCACTGTGTGAGAATAGCTCTGCTGCTGTCAGTGCAGCGGATGGTAAGAGGGAGCCATGAACGCATGCCTTCCAGGTCTGAAACTGGTGTGCGCCTCAATTATACACACAAGGGGTTCAGTTATTCTTTTGCTTAATTAAGCATTAGCCTTGTGTTGATAACTGACTGCATGTGTGTGAGTGGAGATTTGTGCACAGCCCTCTGCACCTTTACGGTTTCAGGAAGGGTTGATCAAATCAGGATTCACCGTGTTTATAACACATGTCTGTTGCACTTAAACCTGCTTAGATCGGCGCTTAGTCCTCATTACAGTCAGACGGAGGTCAGCCTTGTTTGATGCCTTCAAACTAAAAGTCCAAGCTGAACACGTCCTGATTTAAGGATGTAAATATGCATGTGTGTAGATGTGTGCATTTTCAAAATAAAGCACTGATATTACTAAAAAGGAACTTATTTAATCTCAATTACACAGCAAACATTGTCTTTTCTTGCAGCACCTCCGATCCCAGACACACTGAAATAGCACCGCTACAGTAAAGCACACACGTCGGTGTTTTGTGCTCCTTCTGAAGTTGGTTATTCAGTCGTTAGCCCAGTCGCTGACTCTTCCCTGATGAAGCCAGAGAGCTGTAAATGTGTTACAGAAACCCAATGCTGCAGGAACGACCTTATAAAATCTTAATTCAAATGTATTTCGGGGTAAACAGCCGTGCAGGTTTGTAGGCCGGCTTCCATGCATGGTTTGCAATCTCAGCAGACATGTGAGGTGAGGTGCTGCTCAGTGTGATGTGTTATTATGTTCGGAAAACTCCTGCACATCTGCTAATCTGAAAACCATTTAGTGAGTGTAGATGGTTTATATCATGACAGTTGTATTAATTAAACAGAGAGAAGAAAGAAGTGTAGTGTAGAAGAGGGAAGGAAACATCAACCACAAGCCCTGATGACAGGATGGTGAGTTGAATGGACAATAGGACCACCAATAACTATCGTGTTGTCAGTGTGCAGGCCGTTATGGTGCTGCGCTATTGTTCTCTTTGCTGACCTAATCTTTTAGAAACTCAGAAGACCGATTGTTCTTGGGGAATTCTGTAAGTCTCACATGAATGAAGTCGACGGCGCCTCACGCTCAAAGCTGCTGAACGTCAAAAGCGGTAGTTATTGTGCAAGAGAGGGAAACACCAGCATGATGAAAAAAAAACGGGAGAAAAATAAATCAGGTCACTGAATGACATAGTTTCAGTCCAAACTGCTCCACTTAGATGATCTCTTGGGGATATAAGTGAAGAAGAACAAGGATGGGGAAGTAGAGATTCAGAGGAAGGAGGTTGGAAAGTGGAAAAGAATTAAGAGGAGAAAGCAAAAGGGGAAAGTTTATAGCACAAGGGATGAATTGGTAATTCAATAAAGTCTTCAAAGTATCCACAGGGATTACACCTCACTGATCGCTCTCTAACATCAGCTGCTATTTTTGACATTTTAGTGTCGCTGTGCCACTTCCTCATGAGTTGAGGCTTTCTGAGAAGCCACACAGGATTAGTTGGGCTGGTGAAGATTTGAGTCAGAGTGGAAGTGAGGAGAGACCCCTGGTGTCTGAACATGCAGCTGCACCGCAAGAGCCTTCCTGGCCCACATCCACAAAAACAAACAAGAGTATCCAAGGATACCGTCCCACCTGACCTAACCTGCAATAATCACCGCACTTCTCTCCGGCGCAGCCCGTCGAGATAAGGACGAAATATAAAAATCTCAACGTGAATCTGTGTCTTCGCCCGCCTGCGTTCGACGCACGGCCTCCAATCTGATCGCCAACTGGAAGGTTGCAAACATAAATGTTAGACACAACAGTTTGTCAAGAGGTATTTCATCCATGCCAACAAGGCTGTCGCCATGGAGACCAAATCGGAAGTGTTGACTGGTGATACAGGGATGGATAAGCAGCACAGACAATAAATGAATGGATTCCTCCCACTCATTAATATTTAACATGTGAACCCTTTTTATTTGCATTTTTTTTAACGATGTCTAATAGTGAATTTGCATTCTTTGATCCTTTATTAACTTGTACCTTTGTTGTGTGATTGTATATAATGTCTGAGACGACCATTCATACAGATATTATTTCAAACAATTGAACAATTTTCAAAAACAGTCACAATTTAAAGTGATATACTCTTTGTGACACTTATTATCCTTAGTCCTGCACTATTTAATACACCTGTGATGAAACAGAGAGACAGGACAGTGTTTGACATTGTACAACAGGCGAGCAATGGCTTCTGCTGAGGTACGGCAACTCCAGTAGGACAAACCACCCACAGAACTGCAGTTCACTGTAATATTAGAAACTATTTCTTATGCATAGTTTTCTTTCATTTATATTCTATATCAATTTATTTGGAGGGTTAATGACTAAGAATAGTTTTACATTTAAATGTAAAAAAATACAATTATGCTTGTAGTCCAAATACACCACAGAGCTCCGGTTTAGTTGTAGCCTGTTGCAGCAGCTTATGTCACTCATGTACTCGGGCGTTCTAAGTCCTCTAGTATTATAGGGGCAAGGGTTAAAGTTGGGATTAGAGCTAAATGTAGCATTCTTTAAGAGCAATATAGCAAATCAGATGTGATGTCTTGTGGTTGACCTGTCACATCTTAAACTGCGAGTACAAGAAAGGTGGTTTTACAGCTCTGCACTTTAATTTGACTATTAATGAGAATGTGATTCTAATTAGCAACTCTTTATTCAGACAATACCTGTTGATTTTCCCATTCCCACATTACAATTGTTTAAACTGCTGCGTCACCCTGTATCATCAGAGACAATAGCTTACAATAGCTTCTATTAGAGGCACCTCTGCTGGTTTGACTGACGGCTCCCAGTTGCTCTGATAGACTGTGTCCAATGCGGAGGGCTGTCATGTGAGAGCCAGTTTGACAGCTGACGTTGTGGAAATAGTTACCTGCAGTTAATGCTGAATGCTGTTTTGGGAGTGGGGGAACCCTTACAAAGAACGCCTTGGCGCTGATAACTGACGGGCCTCTGTTAGCGAGGTTGTGCAGCAGTCAGAGAGACACACTTGCCCGTTGACACCTGCTCACACAAGCAAGTGTTACCACAACTGTCAAAGCAGAAACACACACACACACACACACACACACACACACACACACACCACCACGTTCAGGAGAAACAACAAATC
>CAAKHC010005785.1:79106-106366 GCA_901007825.1 Macroramphosus scolopax | reverse complement strand
GCCTTGGCGCTGATAACTGACGGGCCTCTGTTAGCGAGGTTGTGCAGCAGTCAGAGAGACACACTTGCCCGTTGACACCTGCTCACACAAGCAAGTGTTACCACAACTGTCAAAGCAGAAACACACACACACACACACACACTACCTCCTCAGAGTTCACTGGCACAGCAGCTGGCCCGAGGACAAGTGTGTTAAAACTGTTAGTGTCAATGTCTTGCTCTCACTTTCTGTTGTCTCAACAGGTCTTTCTGTTAGTGTAGTTTGGGTTGAAACGGCAACTGTCGTTTTAAACTTGGACACTGGGATATACTCAGGACATACGCCGTTACATCATAAGGAGGAGCAAAATACACAAGTGGGGCGATAACATGAGTAAACATTTAATTTAATCTTATCTGACTTTAAGGGACAGAGCTTTTAAACAAAGCACAATGTGATCAAGCACCGAGGTAGTTTTGGACACTGTAACAACTGATTAGCACTGATACTGAGCCCACGGAGGCCGTCGGTCGTGAAGCGGTGGGTGATGTTACCCAGAATGCTTTGGGCCTGAGGCAGGACAAGACTTGAGGAAAGTTTTTCGGCAAGCTAAAATTACAAACTGGCATCAGATAAATTTAGAGACGCAACCCTAAAAGACTTTCGATGGTGTAGCTGTCTTCTGTAAATACACTTGTAATATAAATCCTGACCAATTAACCGGTCCTTGGTGAAGCAGGATGCATGCTGAATGCATCTGCACATAACACACTGACTTTCATTGAACAATTTTTAGTTACAGTTTTACATTTCTGTCCAGATAAAAAAGCTTAAATATTAACATAGTGGACTGAATTTCTGGCTGGAACCATAATCACTGTAAATTTGGCCCAATCAGCAGTCGCCTGTGAAACACTATCACTCTGCAAGCAGCCTGAATCAGTGTCCTGGTCATCATGTCACATCTCGTTATAGGGATAAGGACTTTAAAAATGTACATGGCGCAGGGCTCTGGGGGAGGACGTCCCTCTGTCGGCAGGAGGAGGGAGTGGTCGACAACAACACATCACTTCTGACAATCGGTGTCGGAAAAAAACAACCGAATAGCCAAAACAAGCCGTAATATATTCCTAGAACACCTAGTCCGACATGAGGTGTAAACAAAAGGCATGTTGTTTATATTATCAAAGAGCACTGTAACATATTGATAGCTGCTTAACATAATTGAGCCTTTCAGATTTTATATTCACTCATTCACACTTTCATTTATTATGCCCCATCCTTTTTCATGCTTTTGTCCTGTAGTGGTCTTATAATGTAAATACTGCCCCCCCCCCCCCCCAACTAAATCACACTTTCATCCTCCTCCCTTTTTTCAGCTCTCCTGTGCAGTGTGGAAAAATTATTACTCACTCGTTCACTCACTCACTCTCGTCTCTCCCTTCGCCCCCTCGGTTTCACTAAATCAAACCCTCCCTAACTCACCACATACACACGCGCGCGCGCGCGCACGCACGCGCTCGCATACACAGGTGAAAGATGGAGAGCCCCACTAAGCCACCAGTGGATACTTCATGGCTTCAAATGGACACTATATCTCACTTCAGAGCATCACCTTTCCAACAGGCATCTCGGAGGTCCGGTGCTGTTTGATGTGAATCAGAGCAGAATGTTTAATATTCAACACTATATTTGTGTCAAATTCCTCAGATAACATGACACAAAAAGTCAGGCAAAAGCGTAACAACAGTGGCTGCGACTTTTATATGGGAATCAAAATGGCGTTGTAGGGAGGGACGTTAGACATAATAATGAAATAAAAATTTAAATAAAAAAAAAAGAATTAAAGTAAAGTTCGTTATTCGGAAGGTTAATGATGCTTTGCTCAAACACCGCAGACCCTTATAAAAATAAGGAAAGTGGCATGTGAAACCTGTTATTGACTGAGGTCTGATGCGCCAGTTCCTGAACAAAAGAAAGCCATCCCTGCGTCCTATATTGGAGGACTTAAGTTTCGGCTGCAGCCCCTCTTTCAGCTGGACTCACATCGTCACTTATACCCATAACTGATATATGATTGTCGATTTTACGACCCGGTATCAAACCCCTTAATCTTTGGATGTGTTGGCAACTTTCCTGACAATGGAGCTCGAGTGGCGACTGCCATAGTGACAGCTATATGCAATTCTGTCCAAAAACAGCGAACACAGCGGACCCATCCGCCGTATTACAACATGTGTAAACCCATATTATCATCCCAAGTCTTACCCCTAACTTAGATACAGTGTCATTTAATTTATACGAGGTTTAACAGTAAATAATCTCGACCACGTCACTTGAAGTCAATGGCCGGACTGTGTTAGTTGGGAAAATGTATCGAAGTATTAAAAGCAAAAACGGAATCGTACACTGGCCGAATCGCGTGCACCCGTCTAAGCATAGATTCGATTTCGATATGCACGGGGAAATTTTCCAGAAGGTTCCGTCTGTTTGGGTCAATTTAGTGTGAATTGTGCAAAATTGTTCACAGCGCGTATTACTTCGAGCTGGTTTTCCTGGAATAAAAGTTGTTGGTCGGCGCGGCCGAACGAGAACAAGTGTGTCCCAGTGAAGCCCAATGTGTCCGCTATCAGCCCATTGGGTTCCGTGGGTCAGAACATCGCCGTAGTTTTTTAATTTGTCGCGAGTTGGAGGATGAAGAAACACAAACAGGACAGCGCCAGTTCCATGGAGTCCGCTAGATCAGCTGCTGGCAGTTGCTGTTCTCAATCACGTCCGCAGAAAGGCTTCATAGCCTCACTGAAGCGCCTGTGGAATAAGACACTTTAATGGTCCACTGTCCGGTCTCGACAACCCATGTGGACAATTGACAGCATTTTTTTTTGTCTTTAAAAGCTGAAAGTGTGGCATTTATCTGTCAACTCGGGCTTTCTCAGGAGAAGCTTTATTTCTGACCGTGCGTATATTTCTTTGTTTCCAGCGCTCCGGTGAACCAGCTGAGCCAGGTGAAATTACATCTCCAGGAGTTTTTTGTTGTTGTTTTTGTTAACTTATTGGAGTCGCCATGGCAGAGACGTCGGCATCTCCGGCTAAAGCCAAGAAAGCATCCAAGCCCAAGAAACCTGCTTCTCATCCCAAGTACTCTGACATGATTAAAGCGGCCATCGTCCACGACGCCAGCCGGAGCGGAGCGTCCCGTCAGTGCATCCAGAAGTACGTGAGGAAGAACTACAAGGTGGGCGACAACGCCGATGTCCAGATTAAAATTGCCCTCAGGAGGCTGGTGGCGTCCGGGATGCTTCGCCACACCAAAGGTATGGGCGCGTCCGGATCCTTCAGGCTGTCCAAACCTGAAGACACCAAAAAGTCCAGCAAGGCACCGGTAGCTGCCAAACCCAAGAAGGCAGCAAAGCCCGTTAAACCCAAGAAGGCGGCCAAGCCTAAACGGGCACCCAAAACACCGGAAAAACCCAAGAAGGCAGCTGCCAAAAAGGTGAAGAAGGTGGTGAAAAAGGCAACACCAATAAAAGCCAAGAAAGCACCAGCTAAGAAACCCAAGGCTGCCAAGGCTAAGCCTAAACCAGCAAAGAAGGCAGCCAAGCCCAAGGCCAAGACCCCCAAAAGGGCAACCAAGACATCAAAGAAGAAGTGAAGGACAATATCAGAGTCAAAGTCACTGTAAATACTGAAGGACTTGTTTTCGTATACGTATTATTTTTGTAAGGTCTCATGCAAACTTATGCTGTTTTTAACAGTAGTTTTCTCTACTGCACTAAGTTATAGCCTGAAAATGCCATTTAAATAATTGTGAGCGTTTTTATTTGGCTTTTATAAAATTGTAAATGTTTGTCTGATCTGGAATTCGTTTTGACAGGTCTTGCGGATGAGGACAAACAATGTACATAGTTCATCTATTAGTAATTGTTAGTGCACGGGTCATACAGAAAATACAAACGTTTCAATGGTGAGCATTGTTGAGCCTTAACAATGTACAACGTCAGCAAGATTTTCCAAAAGGCTCTGTAGTTGTTGTTCCAGCTCCATTCTGTATATATTCTTATGTTCGAAGGATTCATAATACACAACCATCCCACTGTGTTCAGTCCCTTTTAAAGACTGTTTATACTGCAGTTCAATAAAACTTTGTCATCTTCTACCAAATGTGTTAACTTATTACGCGCGTGCGCGGTTTGTGTTGTAGACACCAGTGACGTAAAAGAAGGACTAAGTAACCGTATCAGATGAATGGGTTGGTTAATCCTTCCAAGACATAGAAATCTCTGGCGCGTTACTTTATAATTATGGTAGGAAGTTGCAGACAATCCCCCAATGAAAGTACAAACTGCGGGTTCAAACAATCTTATACACATTTAACAGAATAAAAAGTCATATAAGCTACTCTGGTGGGCACGACAGAGGTTACATGTTAAACATCAGATTATCAATATCTAACATGCAATCGTATTTATCATATTTGTAATCACATTGGATTAGATAAGAGGATTTGCAGGATAATTTACTTTTCTAGAATCCCCTTAGAACTCGACAAATAGGAATACATTCTCCAAGGGGAATAAGTCGGTATGTAGTTCAGAAGATCAACTTAGTTGATTTGGATTTGCATTATTCACCAAAAGATCTAAAACTCGAGAAACTAACCTGGATGCAGGATATAGTGGTAAACTTACATCAATGATTTACTGGTTTTATCCCGGTTCCACTATATGAAACTACATTTGAAATCCGGTGCAGTGAGGTGATGCCTTTGCAGACACACCCAGTGCCTTCAGCCCCGCATCTCACCTGAGATGCAACACTGCCATCATGTGGTGACTTGCAGGAACTGTTGGTCCTCCACAGCAGTTGGGACTGTGGCAGCAGCAGGGCTTCAAACCGATGACAGTCAGGATTACACACATATTACACTGTACACAGATGTTATTAGTCATTAAAGCAGGCGCGAGGATATCAGACTACCCTTGTTAAAAAGCTTTGAGTGGAATGATTGAAGCATAGCATCCAGAATTGCTATGTGAATTCTGGGTTATGAAAACACAGAAAAATATTGTATTGGAATAAATTTCTCTTAGCAACAATTTGTTTTTGATGAAGGCGTATGGAATCCAGAACATAAATTGTACTCGAATCAGATTATACAAAAAAAGTAATGTTCAATTGAAATAATATTCATTCAAAAAAACCATTAGGCTTTATAACAAGTATGTCCTGAGTGTGATACTTGTGTATACATACTGAACATGTGAGAAAAACTATATTCTATAGAAAAAGCACCAACGTTACTATAAACGTCTTTCAGGGCAAACGTCCCCAACCAGTCAGGTCTTGTATTTTATTGAGCAGCCAAAATCAGTTCACTTCCAGTAAGAAAACAGCCATATCCTAAAGGTCACATCAGTGTATATTGCAGTAACAGCAGGTTCCCAGCTAAATACAGCAGTTTTCATGTTGGAAAACAATACACTGGCAGATCATGTGATTGAAGTGTATACACAGTGTCAGGTGTATGTGAGGAGAAAATAAATCACAGATCCATTTCAGTCTCAATCCATTTGCCCAGCATCCTGATTGCTTGCACTCTTGCAGGCGCATTAGTAGCCGTCATCCATATAAATATATTTTTCTTCATGCACAAAGAGTTATCTCCAACTGTCTCGGCTGATAGGCGGAGGCCTTACTGCTCAAATCATTTTAACAACGATTGGAGCTTCTACAAATGTTTCATTCTCTGGTATGCCTAAGATATATGCTATCATTACTCAATAGCGGATTCATTTGGCAAACGGCAGATATAAAGATGTAGTATCCCTGGTCAAAATAAGTCTTATTTTTATTTTAAAGGTTCCGGCGAGAGATGTCTTACAATGTGTGCTCTGTTACAAATGCTTAATGCCCTTTGGTTGCTCAGCCAAGTAAATTTGGCATTTTTCTATTAGGAAACACTGCATGATATAAAAACCTTTCAATGCTAGCATTAGCACTTAATAGGCAAATGTGGGGAAAGCCTACATTTGATCCCTAATAATAAAGCACCTGTTTGGACAACAGTCACAGCTCTTTTTATATCAATGCAAAGAACATAGTGGGATTGGGCGATACAATAACATTAAAGTTTTCAAACCGAACCCCCATCAGCCCAACAACCTGGGGGCGGGCATTGTGCACTTGGAGCATAATTGCTTCCTTGATTCGAGCGCTTTAATGACATGCACATGCCTCTTTTATATGTGCGTATATTATTGAGTACTACACAGAAGGTCTGTTGTCAATATATTTGTTTGTGAGTGAGTGAGAGAGCGTGTGCAGGAAAGAGATGCTGATTGAGTCAGCCCTGCAATGAAACAGGATTTTATATAGTAAAAAAATACATAGTAAAATACAGAAAGACGATATGTGGCTGTCACTGTTGATAAATAAAATCAATGTATTGCTAACACTGAGATCTGCTATTTGGGATGATCTTGGTTTTAATCCGGAAGCAGCGGTCGAGTCAATTGGCCTAAATGAAGCAATTTGTCTTTGCAAACGTAGCACCGGCTTGCTGTCCGGCAATTTGAGCACCGAATCGGCGCAACAATAACGTGCGTTTTATGGCCCAACTGTACGTCCACTTCCGATCTGTGCTCTCTTTGAATTACACTTCACAGGTCAATTATTTACAGAGTTGAATTCTGAAGGAGGCAGACCATTAAATCAGCAAAAGAGCTAAAAGCCCCTAAACAAACACTGTTATAATGGTCCAATCACCCAACTATAAAACACAAACAGGCTCAATGGTTTAGCCTGGTTAGGCAATGTAAGGCAGAAAATGCTGGAAATGGCAAATTGTGGACTAAAATGATCACTAGTTCCAACTGCTTTGGCAATGATAAAGTGGGGTTGAAGTCTCACACCGAGTGGTAAAGAGAAGTGCAGTTTCCAAGGAGCCTGTAACTTGAAAATAATAGGGTGACGCTCCGACTGCAGGGTGCTGGAATTGGTTTTGGGCTTATGGATGGGTCATCATGTTAAAAACAATAACAAAAAAAAAACAACACAAAGCTCAGCTGGTCATTGGTCATTTCAGTCTGGCAACGGCTCTGTAGACAGCAAAGCCTAGAACTGCAACCACAGCTGAGCCCAATGCCACTCGCAGCCAGAATGATGTGTTGCTGATGTCTGAACTGTTCAGGTGTCTGGAGATTGGAAGGAAAAGAAAAGCATTAGGGACCAGACAAAACCATCATCACAACAGATGTTGAGCTGTCTCACATCTTTTATACGAACTCTGATCACTTTGCCATCGCTTTCTGATAAGAGGTAAGGTTATCTAAGGGGCACTCACGGGTACATGGCTGCCCAGGCAAATCTGTTGTAGATGTTCTTAATGTTGGAGTCAGGCAACAAGTAGGAGAAGGGCAAAGGTGGAGGCAGTCGGTGTTTATAACAGAACTCCGCTGGAGTCATTCCGTGGAACTGCTTGACGTCAGGGAGATCCTGCTTGGAGGCGACGAGCACACATGGGATGTTGCTCTCCATGTAATGTTGCTGCATGCAGAAACAGAATAAAGAGCAAACAAATCAGTTGTTGTACCTGGACACGACAAACATTTACTAGAAGAGAACAGCAGTTCATCCTGTCACATATGTTGCAGTAAAGTAACTGGTTTCATCAGGAAGGTACAGATAAATCATCCACCTGTCAACAACCCAAACAAATTTTCTCCATTTTTATCTGCAAGAACATTCCAATCCACCTCTATATTGCTTTGAAAGTATGTTGATCAGCACAAGGAGATTTCTTATATTGTGATGTACGAGTGTTTCAGTAGCAGAGATCTTGACCTTTCCCGTATGCGTCTCTGGAGATTTAAGTAATCAATAAAAGGGTAAATGCACAGCAGTCTCTTCGGGAGTTGCAATTTTCTGCTGTTTGCCGGGATCATGTTCCTGTGGCTAAGCACACTTTATCACACTTTACCATTGTTCAGGGTTTACACACGTTATTACCAATAAACTCCAGGACTATTCCATAACATGAGCTCCACCGCAGCATGAAACTGTTTTGACATTAACTTACATGCAACACAACAGTTTAGAGACTTCTTGGTAGATCTAATCGTACCGTGTTCATTCATCCAGCTCTCATTGGAACATTAGAAACCAATCGTTGAAATATCTCTACCTCTACAGAGGTACTACAGCAGCATGGCTACTTGTTGTACAAGTTGCTTACTGGACCACAATCCGGTTCAAGCTTGTAGTGATGTTACAAATGATGCTCGGGCATCTACGTGGGAAATGTTCCCCTTCAACAGATGAATGTTAAAGCAGCCTGCCAGCGCACACAAAGATCACTCTGCACTAAGACGCTAGAAAAAAAGCGAAGTAACCCACATTTGACTGGAGCTTTAAATCTGACAAATTAATCTTTTGTTGTTACTGACCTTGTATATGCTGGCACAGTAGTCAAAGGAATGTGGGTCACTGGTGTCATACATGAGACAAGCAACATCACAGGAGGCGTCCGATGCCTTCAGGAACTCTGCCTCGACGTCCACCTCATTGAGCTGCACAGGGCAGAAAATAGAGTGGGGATCAGTCTTTAGTCAGGGTCAAAGGTTAAGGATGCATTAAGATGAGGAAGCGCTTCTTACGATAAGGTACTTTTCTTGATTGCTGACTTTCACGGTGTTTATGGCATAGAGAGAGAAGGCACTGCTGGAATTTCCCTTGTTCTGTTGAAACAAACGGAGAAAAATAGACGAAAAATAGAATAATCGCAAATTAGCATTTTATACATGTACATGATGGAGACTAAAAGATGAATATCACAGAATAAAAGCATATTTTCAGTTAAGCACTAACAGATGGTGCCCTACCACAATGTTGCGTCCCACAAAGGCCTGTAGAAAAGCTGTTTTGCCCGTCCCCCGCGGTCCGATCACCTTGCAGAGAAACACTGACCGCTGTGTCTGGCGCTTCTCCAGGTCCACCTCTTTCTCTCTTGTCACTGCATATATAAACACACAGCAACCCAAAACATAAAGACAAGGCATACAGGTCGCATGATATGCAGAAGATAAGAAACAGGCCTGTCTGACAGTTCTAGTACAGTAGGGTCGAATAAAACCTGCTCTTGTCACAGAGAATATTTGAGTCGCTGGGAGTGAGATATTACATCACACTGTCAAATCTTATTCAAACTTCGTGGACAATAATACTCTGCAAAGTCAGTTTGCACAAGCACACTAGTACCATAGAAGAAATAAGACTTACTCATTTATGTTAGGTGTAATTGGATTACATGATACGATACATAATACCAATTTATTCAGTAGTAACTATTTTACTCAGAAGAAACACAACAAAGCCTCTTTATAATGTCACTCCAATTCAAATCAAGCATGCACACGTGTCGACATTCATGCAATTTGTAAATGTATATAAACCTATTAGGCTGTAGAGCACAGATTCTTAACATTTATAATCCTACTACATGTGTGTGATTAACTATGAGACTCTATCAAGGAGCATGAGTCCAGGTTCCATGCAGTCCACTATGCTATGGACTTCCCACAATTAACAGAGGCTATCACATATATTCCTATCTACAGGCAGGCACACATGCAAGTGCTCCAATACACACACCTGTGACTGCAGTGGTCTGTGAGTCCTGCTCTGTGAGGATAGGATAGCCTAGGTATCCGAGGTGCTCCAGGCAACGGTGGATGTCAAGGTAGGCAGAAAGCCTGCATGTGAATACAAAAACTTGCCAGTGAGTGTATAACGGTGTAAACTTAGTGCATGCTTGTGATCCCACAAGGTCATCAACAATCGACTGACACACTTACGTCCACTGACAAAGGTAGCCATGATTAGAGATGTAGCCCTCATCTGTGGTCGGAACAGACATGTAGATCTCTGCACCCCATGGCATGTAAGGACAAACACAAAATAGGTTCTTCAGCTCTGCTGGTGACAGAGCAGAGTCCTTATCCTGAAAGGGAAAAGAGACCATGTCTGACAACAAGGAAACCCTCGAATACTGAACATGCCAGTATGAGTCACTATTCAAATCGTATAGCAACAGCAAGGAAACGACTACTCACTTCATCATACTTGTCAAACAGCCGCTGGAGGAACTGGTAACCTAATGGATTGAGTTCTGTGGTACAGCCGATGGGAACCCTTAGTCTGCAAAGAGACAAGCAACAATAACATACCTGACTAGCCTGCAAATATACATAACACAGATGTGACACCGTAGTATTAGTAATGTGTTACAACTGGATTGACAGGTCGGATAGTCACTACACATACTCGGGGTAAAGGTAGTCGTCAGTCATCTCGAGGCTGTCGTCATAACCAAACTTCCTGAGGATAGTCCATGTGGTTTCATGTCGGCCCCTCTGGATGAACAAAGTATTAAGGAATAAGAAACCTGGAAAGACAAGAGACACAATACTTTGCCGTTAGCGTGGCTTTCCAAAATGATGTTTTAGAGTTTCAAGTATTAACTCAGGACTGTTGTTTACCGTTTAACGTCAGGCCGTTGTCCTGCACTCCGTCGCTCGTGTTCTTCCACACTACCGTCTTGACATCTTCTAAGGCTTGCGGTGCCAACGGATTTCCAAAACAAGATTTCTGCACGACAGAAGACAGATTTCATTATGTCAAAGTGCTTTGGTCCAGACGGAGCAAAGAGGATGTTGAGCGTTTCTGATTCGCACCTGAAAACAGTTGAGTTCAGCATCACTGAGGATGCGGTCGTTGTCCTGGTCGGAAATGTAAAATATTCTGCTGAGCGCTCTGACACACAAAGGTTTTAGCTGGGAAAAAACATGGGAGGACACAGATCATTTTTGGAAAAATGTATCACATCGACTAAGTAGTTGGAGCTCAATTTGTAAATATTGGTTACCTGTTTGTCCTCAGGGTCATATAGAGGAGCAGTCGGGTGGAGAACTGCCTTCTGTGCATAGTAGAACAGCTCTGATATGTTTTTCAGGTTCTTTGCAGAACACTTGAAAGAAAAAACACACAATTATTGCTATTAAATCCATATTAAGTGTGCAAACAATAGCGTGTCTCAGTTCTAAAGGTTGAGGCTTGAATGATTAGGAACTTGATTAGACTTGGGCCTTGTTGGAGTTCAGCCTCACCTCGACACACGTCTCGATCTCAGAGAACTGGTTCATGATGGGAAGAATGGTTTCCATTGAGCTACCAGACCGCAGATCAGACTTGTTCCCTACCAGGATGATGGGAACTCTGATAAGAGATATGGAGACAGATTAACTAACAATAAATACTGACTCTGATTAATTCCTGTATAAAATGCCACAATGCAGGTGATTCTGTGTTGAAAGATATATTGCAAATCAATTTCATGTACTTTGTTCTGCATGCACACACACACTCCCCACATGTTGGACATCTGATGATTCTCTGTTTACACTTGGCTCTTATTCACTTATGACTTTAGTAGTAAAGTGCTATATAACAGCTGGTTTAAAAACATTGTAAACATTAGATGCAACCAGTAGGAAGAAGTCCAAAGTTCAAGGCACAGCCGAGCCCAGTCATCATTAAAAGCTGATACATACTTGTTTCCTTTCTCTGCGTCTCCATTTACTAAAGGAATCCATTTAGTTTTGATCTGAAATACAAACAATGATACAAGTATAATTTGTTTGTAACCTTATGTGTTAATAACAGTAATTAAAAGAGATACACTTGCTATTCAGGTGTGGAGTGTATAAATGAGAGATTGAAAGACGTGTAGTACACACCTTGTCTATCGTCTCCTCGTTGGTGACATCATATACTACACACACCACGTTAGCCTGTGTGGGTTGAAGACAAGAGAGAGTTAACAGCATTCTCTCATTACATTATCCCCAGATATGCCATTAATGTAAGAAAGCCTTGATATGTGCATACAAAAACACATATATTGTCTTTTTATGATACGTGTATTAAAGAACTGGAAAAACAAAAACAAAAGCAATGCGGAAGAATCCGATTAATGTGCTAATGTGTCCATTCAGGTGCATGTTGCTATCTCCAAGTGATCATTTATGTAAAATAATACCTGAAGCCAGAGAAATAAAAATGAGCAACTTGTTTACAAAGTGGTTCTTTAGCTGTATGTACATTTGTGTTGCATGGCTTCCTCACCTTGATGATCTCCTCTTTCAGCACTTCATCAGTCTGCTCTTTTTCTGTTGGGGTTTGGAACAATTGTAAAAAAGCTTCAACACAGAGACAACACACACAAAATAGATTTATAACTGGTTGTTAATGTGCAACGAGCACTGAGACCAGCCTTAAGAACAGTACATGTGCTGTGTGTCAGCCGTTAGATCAGGATACCTGAGTAGTCCACGATGTGTGTTGGCACCTTCTCCGGGGTTACGTCAGCTGGGATGGTGATCTCCTCAGCTCTAGAGGGAACCTGTCAGGGATTGCAAGTTATAAACTCGAAATCTTCACTTAAGCAGAGTCCCATAACACAATCTCACACTGTGTCCTTGCATTGAGCAAGGACACAGTCATGGTTTAATGAAGAAAATCAAAGCATAAGCTGACTTGCTAGTGCAAAGTTCATCCATAATTAATACAATAGGTAATAAAATAACTATCAGACCACTCTGAAAACATAACATTGACAGCAACTGTAGTGAAAAGAGCTACAATAAAAATAACTTTTAACCAAAAGCAGCAAGTAGTTCAGTCCACCGGCAATGATAGTGTGTCACATTTCCTTTTAAAACACTTGCATAGTAGCAGTTTTACCACAGCCCATCTCTGAGACATTGATAACATAAACTACAGATTAGTGTCATCCTGTAAAGAGTCATTTTTTGTAGCTGAAGTGGAAAGAGTTGTGTAGTTTGTATTGTTCCAAAGGAACATGATAACATCTCCTCCTTCACACCCACCCAGTCAGGGGTGAAATCTACACACAATGAACACACATTACTTCACATGATAAAAATGTACTATTTGACGGATCTGAGGATTACAGCAAGATTCATGGAAAATTGACTGATGCAAACACAGAACTGGGCTGACACCCACCTCCTCTGGGAACTCCTCTCCAACCAAGGACATGATGAGTGACGTCTTCCCCACCTTGGCTGTTAGACGAAAAAGGAGGAGGAAGAGAAAAATTGAACACACAAGGAGAGACTAAATGATCTGATTTGTCCAGTATGATAGTGAGTTACCACCTACAGTTCAACAATAGATTTTGATTTAATACTGACTAACGTCATAAAAAGCTCAATCACAATTTTACCAATACATTTCAGTGACTTGCAGGCCTGAGTCAAAATTTTATTTTTTATTACTATATAATGTCTGATGTGTCAATGAACAAATGAAAAATGAAAACTTCTATCAACTTCATTAAAATTTGCCCTGGTATACTTAAATACAATTAGTGACGAGCTGTGCAATTTGATACAAAATCAACATTATTCAAGTCAAATATCATAAACTGATATAGTTTTTCCTCAGTCGATTTGAAGTCAACTACAAACACTATAATACACAAGTATTTGTGAATCTAATTTCCATGACTTTTGAAGTTTTCTGGCTTTTTTGGTATTTTTCCAAAACTTCTCCAGGCCTGGAATTAGCTGCTATCAAATGTCGTGACTTTTCCAGGTTTTCAATGACCCTGTCAACTTATCCTAACGTTATGTGCAGTGCAGTTTGTTGCAGTTGGACATTCCTGGTTTGTTTGCTCTGATATGAGCCTTGTTAGTCAGACTGACATAGATTTCGCCTTCACTTGGTTTCATTGTTGTAAAAATTATTGATCATATAACGCCCTGCTGGCGTTAGCTAATTTGTTAATGCTCTCCATCTACGGAAGAACTTCAAAATAAACACACAAATAAAATACACACCTGCAATGTATGCTTCAATAAAGACATCCTTTTAGTTTTTAGCAAATGAAAAAATTAAGTTAACCAACCAACAGAGTTAATCCGTGGCAGCCAAGTTATCTTAGCTTAACGTTAACTATCAAAGGTTCCCTCACAGCAAAGTTACTCTAAAGCTACGTTAGATTAACATTGAGAAAATGTATTTTTAAAGCAAAATAAGCAATCCGACAGAACATTTGTGAATAGTATTTAGGGACATAAACCTCTATCTAAAAGAGTACATTTGTCGCTATCGCGGGAGTGATTGTGGCATAATGTTATTGAAGTTAGGAACTTGGCTGTAACAGCTAATGTTTGCTAGCCTACTAGCTAGTAGCCGGCTGTCATGGCGAGTAACTTACGTTCCCCCAGCAAAAGTATCCTCACGTCTTGTTTCATATTTCCTCTCTGTTTCAAGAACAGTCAGACGCAGTGCGGTTCTACAGTGGCATTTATCGCGCATTTGAATGTCAAATTTCCGGCTACAGCCAAATGTGTGCCTCTCCACTGCGGTTTGGACCCAAGGTGAAAGAAACCATATTGTTCCGGTTCAAAAAGCAAGCAGTGAAAACGCGACCTCTGTTGGACAAACACCACACTGCACGTCTGGAATAATTTTGAACTGGTACATTTGCTTTTAATAAGAAAATAAACAACTTTTATAATTTAAGTTAGTAAAATACCAAAGTAAATATTATTAAACCTGGTTCTTGTATATATATTTATATACAAGATATATTTCAATGTTCTTTTGATCAAGACGGATATACTCTGTACATCTGCATACTATCCTAAGCTACAACCCTGCTGAGTAAGACTCCCTCCCTCCCCAATGTATTTTGCTGTAGCAGTCTGCTTTCATATCTGTTCATGTGTGCACCATCTTAGAATTCTTGAGCCATCAAACATTGCAAATTTTAATTTCACATGCTGCTCCATCCCACTGCAGAGGAGCCGCCAAAAGCACAACACCATATACCATGAAAAACAGGAGGAATGAGATCAGTTTTAATCTGTGATCAGTCACAGCAAGAACATTTAAAATAAATAGCGAGGCATTAGATACTGGAAGCAATAAATACAACAAATTGCTTAATTTTAACAATCTAAACATGAAACAAAAGGATTCACTTCATACATTCCTGTGAAGCAAATTGAACTGGTAGCAAAAACAATAGCTCTTTCCCTAAAATGTTTGATAAAAACAGTAATGAAACGATAAAATTACATCAAGCAAAAGGGATAAACATGTCCAAGAAGATAAACATAGAATGTTTGAGGTTTAAAATCAGTGCAGGGGCCCTCAGAGACCCTGAACCTCCCACAACAGAATCTCGTTATAAGCCACAGTGAAAAGAAGCGTCCCAGACGGAGAGAAGTGACATGACTGCAGTGAGTCACTGTGCTGGAGAAAGTCCTGGAACCTGCCGCTGGTCGACTTGATCAACTTCAGAACTCGCTCTGATAAGACATAGAACACATAATAAGAAATGAAATACAAACATGCTTGAAACTTGTCTTGTTGAAATCTAATTTCTTCACTGGAACCATGAGTACATGTAATGGCTAACAGGAGTTTACCTTTTGATCCCACAGCTATGAGCTGACTCTTAGAGGAGAGGCTAAAGCATGTGGCCCAGTGAGGCAGGGAGACCGTTTTTATTATCTGGAGATAAAAACAACATATATCAGTTTGAATGTCTATATATGGCTACAGCTCAGGTTACAGCTCTCCATTTCAGTCCACAACAGTACAAAGTGAAAAGGGTTGCTGATCATGGCAGGCAGTGACACAGGCCACCTGTGCCTGTCCCAGTGGCAGGTGGCCTGTGTCCCTGCCTGCCATGGAAAGGCACAGGGACAAGAGGAGAGGCAGTGGCAGTTGCACGGGAATAGGGACAGGCAGTGGCGTTACAAATTCTAGGCAGCGAGCTGTGTTACCTGTTTGCTCACTAGGCTATAGAAGGAAAGCTCTTTCTCCACTCCGTAACCAGTGTAGACCACCAGTCTGTGGTCTGCAGGGCAGAAGGCAGCAAGGCTGGGAGGTGGGCTGTCATCCTATAACACAGAAGTATTACAAAACCTAAAGCAGCTCTCAAATACTGTAAATCTAGGATAAAACAGGATGAGGGAAAGAGCAATTTTATGATTAGCCTGATCAATTATTAACAAACGATCTTAAGGAAAACAGTTTACAGCTGAAGGCCCTTTTTGTACTGAACATCAGCTGAAGGTTTAGGGCTTAAGTATCAGTCTGTCTGTAAACATTATCATAATCTGTATATAATACATGTTGCTGGTACCTCACAATAGGCCGGAGCAGGTAGTGTCAGCCAGTCTAGCTGTTCACACTTGTCGTTGAACCAATCAGCAGCCCACACACTGACACGTCTGTCGGAACTGGCGGCCAACCACATCTCGTTTCCTTTCAGTCCAAAGATTTTACACTAAGGATTAGAAGATGAAACTGCCTTTAGATACAGTGGAGGAAAAATACGTCACAAAATGCCACAAGAAGCAAAGGAAGAATTTCAGATAGCGCTTCTTAGTTTAAATGGCATAAGATCCACAAGAGGCGGAGTTAATCAGACTTGTCATTAAAGTACGGGGAGCTGTTAATTCCAGCGGTTATCCATAGAAGCGAAAGGCCTCACTCGTTACCGACTTCCATCGTCAGCTCTGGAATAACAGTGTTAAAGGAAAGACAGCCCAGGAAAACCTTAGTAAAAGTTAAACTCAATGTCGTAATGAAACGTCACCATTATGACTACTTACATTAAGACAATCCATTCCTCTGGAATGTATGTTTATATAGGCACGTGGAGCATTTCAGTCCAAAGGGACTAAACAAGGCTGGTGTGAACACACACTCACTCTTCCTGTTGTGCAACTCTGGTTTGATTCAGTGATCTGACCTGTTCATTCACACATTGGATGGTGGTTATCTGTGCTCCTTTGTGGTCCCTGAACACACGGATGGTCGCTCCGTTCAAGACGTTGTTGACAGCAATTAGACCATTCTTCGCCGCTGAGAGGATCACATGACCTGTAGGAGGCCAAAAACAGTTGCAGATGCGGCAGCTTTAATATAATGTGACACTGACGAGCCATAGACTTGATGAACCATCTTCGAATCACAAGAGAAGTTCTCATTAACTCTGCTTTAAACATTCGTTAATGTTTTTATTTGTGTTAGAGCATAACAGCAATCACAAACATTGGACTAAACAAGGCATCACTTCTCTGGTGTCATTAGGCCCCAAAATTTTCCTCAGAAAATGCTATTAGTACATTAAATGTAAAGATGTCGACAGTTAAGAGACTTTCCTCACCGTTAGCAGAGTACTGGACAGCGGTGACACCTACACGATGGGGATGCAGCTTCATTTCCATTTCCGAAGAGGACATACGAAAGATCCGCAGGATCCCATTGCTGTATCCTGCAGCCACACACACACTCTCCTTACTAGTGGGGGGGCTCCAGCACACACAGCTGCAGGACTGACAAACAGAATTATATACATAGACAGAGAAATTCATACAAGGTCCACAATGTGCATCGAAAATAATGTGCAAGATCCAAAATAATTCCTACTAAATTTTTATTTTACTTTATTGTTTTTATTAAAATTTGATTTAAAATATTCCCTAAAATCCTCACCTGGCCGAGCACCTGGAACTGCACCACCAGTTCGTTGCTGGGGGCCGTCCACACCCTTACGCTGCCGTCCTCGCTGCAGGTGGCAAAATGTCTCTCATCAGAGCTAAACACCACATCATTAACCTGCATAGTGAGAGGACACAAGACAGTATCCAACATCAGAGGAATAGATACATTTGCAAATAAATGATGAAATAAAACAATTAGTACGAATCACAAATACTCCTAATAAATAAAAAATACGTCTTTAATAATATGATCAACTGACGAGTGTCACATTCTTCTGTGTTTCTATTTATTTCTCTAACATGTCGTGAATGGATTTACATTCCTGCTTTACACAGTCAAAACCTAGAGGTGTTAAATGCTTAAGTAACTTAAGCCATAAGCTTCTAAAATGTCATCACTGTCTCTTCTTTATCTCTGTTACAGATGGATGATCCTGCAGAACTGCAAAGTGATCAGACTAATAATAAACCTTCTCACTGCAGACATTCATATTCCAAGAAAAGCCAATTGAACAAACCACATTCATTATGTCAATGACATTTAAGTGTAACCATGACCAGCATGAACCTGAACCGTATCGGCAGGAGCTCCTGCTGGCTATCGTGATGGAAGTGAGCTTGCTGCAAAGGTCAGAAAAGACGGTTTACCACGGCCATATCCAATATTTAATTTAAGTACTGCCATTGTTCAGGCAGTTATCTTGTAACGAAATAGATCATAGGATGGTTTGTGTGGAGATCTATTCCGTGTTCCGGCAAGACTAAAGGCTGTCCACGGGAAACAGAACTGCACAGAACTGTAAGTCAGTCTTCACTCAGATGCAGCTTTGTTCTCAATTCCAAAATGTGCAGTTACTTTCTTATGTCCCAAACTTGATTATTGTACCTTGCTCTTGTGCCCGCTGACCAGCCGGATGTTGCTGTTGTCTGACCAGTTGATGTACCACAGGGTCCCAGCTGCTGTGCCAACGATGCCCATGTCCATTGTGTTATCAAAAACCGCGCTGACTGTCGTCCCATCCAGCGTTATCTCGTGCTGCAGCACCACCGTGCTCCCACTGAAAGACATGCACAGGTGGAAGAAACACAATGGGCTTACTGTTGAACGGAAACGTGACATGAAGGACGGTTTCATGCATTCAACGGTTTTTTATAGGTGTTCAGAAGTGGTGTTGAGCTGGACTGGTGTTTCTAATATTTTGGCCACCTCATTTACATACATGCACTCCAGTACAACACCACCGCCAAATACAAGCTCAATAATAAACATAAAAAAAATAAAAACAGACAATTAAAACTTTGTTAAATTGGATTAATGACAGAGCTGTAAGATGAAGAATTAGCCCCACAGCATTTGTATTATTGTTTAGATGAAAAACAGCGGCGTGCAATTCTAATTAGCTACAGACCTGTTTTCTATGCGAGGGACCTTTTCCTGAGGCTTCATACCCAGAATGGTTTCTACCTCCCACAGTCGTAACCAGTGGATGTTGCTGCCTGTCAACAGACGGTTCCCTCGGCAAAGCATCACACCTACATCAAGAAACCATAATCAAATTACCATTTTAGATACTCAGGACCGAAATCAAGCAAGCCACATGACCAAATATCTAAAAAGCAAAACTGTTTGTACCAATCTCTCCAGTATCAGCTTCCCAGGTCAGGAAGCAGCATTGTGTCTCAATGTCCCAGACGCAAACGTGTCCTCGATTAGTGGCGGTGAACAGAAGGGAATCCATGTGGTAGCACAGAGCTGTCTGCTCCACATCACCCACCTCCGCTGGCGCTCTCACCCTCTGGACCTAAAAGGGTGAAGGAGTGGTCAGTTCTTTAATGGCAAAGGGAGAGAAACTAACACATTTCACAAACCAAAAGCAATCACATGGGCTTAATAAAAGCCTCACCTGAAACTATTTCTCTATGGTCATTTACCTTGAGGTCTACATCCAGCCCATGGCTGTGGATGAGGCAGAAGTAAACACCTTGGCTCCCCACACAGGCCAGCTGGCTGGCTGCTGAGGGGCTGAAGGCTGCATCATGTATCGGCCCTGACACACTCACACTGGACAACATCTGGAAGGTCGTGCCGCTCCACAGAGTCACCACAGGGTCAGAGAAGTCTCCTACAGGACCAGAAGATGCAGACATTTGCTGTGTTTTAGATCAATCATGTCCAGTGTCACAATTAAGTTGAACTTCATTGCTTAACTAAGGTCTGGACAGTGTGTTTACATCTTACTGACCTATAGAGAGAAAGCAGCGATCATCCCTGGAGAATGCGAGAGTCTGCACTGCCCCTTTGTGATAGGACAGGGTATTACGACAAGCCCCGGTCTGGATGTCCCAAATGCAGATGAGGCTCCTGTTACCGGAACTGCCCCCTGCTGCGGATGCAACTGTCTGGAAAAATGTTGCATCAGTGACATCTTCACTGTAACTGCTGAATGCCTTTTAAAAAGCGGCGGTTTGAAACTATCTCAGCCAAGCTGAACAAAGGAAGCCTGCTTTCATAGTCCTAAAGTTCTTTGCACCGAGATGAAAGGCAATTTGTCTCTAGAGATCATTTACAGACATGCAAATAAAGTTAATAATTAGTTACTTTAATACTGAGACTAGTACTGTACCACATCATATCTTCCATGAGATATTGTTACAAACTCTGCCCATGAATTTTCACACCATCAATATATAAAACTTTTGATATGTACCTGTGCATCATTCGTGATCGCAAGGCAAGATATTTCCTCGCTGTGGCCCTGCAAGTGTCTCTGACAGCCTGTATGAAGGTACTCCACCACCACCACACAGCCGCAAGAGTACGCAAACAAACCTGCAGCAGAAAGTCAGTGCAGAATAGATCAAAGTTATTTTAATGGCCGTTTCTATTGAACCGTACTGGGTGAAACTAAGACAAAGTGTATTATTGTAAGGCACAAAGTGTGCTGAATGACAAATGTGAAATGTAAATGATCATAAAAATTAAACTCCATCTGGAGTGAGTGTAAACTTCACACGACAACTACACCTCCAGTGTTTCATGTTAACCTTGCTCAGGGCTCCACACCATGTTGCCACGTCCATTTCCATTGTAACCAATCACAGCTTTCAGCTTCATGCCCTCTTCTCCTAGTTGAGGAGCCACAGCAGCCTGGATTAGAGAAAATATTAGGACTGAGTAACAAAGACTGAGAAATACGATGTAGCTACAGTCTCTAAGTCTGCAGGATGTTTTTACCTGATCCAGAGTCGAGGTTGTACAACGTGGTATAAAGTGTTTGTAACAATCTGGTTGTACCGGCTTCTCCGTTTGAAACTCTGCAGAAATATCAAGCAAATTATCTGTACACATTTAAAAAGAGATAAAGCTCAAATCAAACAACAACAGAGGCTCAGCTCGTTCTTCATGCTGAATCATGTAGAGGGGGACTTGCCGATGTCCAAATGACCAGTGTTCACTGTGGCATGGACGAGCTCTGTGACTTTGAGGAAGGACACAGCAGGTCTGGGATCAGAGGAGGGAGCTGAACCTGTGGCTGTTTGGATGGTCAGTGTGTCTTCACAGAGAGACAGAGAGGCCAAAGCTGGAAGAAGGACAGAAAGTACAAACAGTCATTGCTATATTTCTAAAACAAAGACATCTAATTTTCCTCATGAAACTATAATCATGAGTCATGTTAAAGGAAACTACCGACTACAAACTGCACAGTTTTGAAGGCAGAGCAAAACAAAGTGGTTCAGTTGAGTCAGCTTGCTGATAAATAACAATAGATGGGACGTGCTGGAGACCAAACTAAAACGGCAACAGAGAGGTCTTACCGCCTCGCTCAACTCTGTCTATAGTGCTCATATCCAGTCGTGGTGGTGGTGAGGAGGGTTGAGGCGCTGTCTGTCGAGGCATCCCATTGGACAACCGAACTCTACTCACAGTGTCTGACTGAACTGCTAAATATCAAATCAAAACACAAAACGGACAAATGTTTTCAGACAGTTAGTCAGACAACGTGTTTTCAGAATGCTGGATGAGAGAGAACTCAAAATAAATTTACCTGGTTTGGCTGCAGAGGTGATTTGACGGAGAGGTGAACTGTGGGTAAAGGGTAGTGTAATAAACTTTTAGTGAGAGAACATTAAGTGACACAAACACACATTAACAACAATCAAACATTCAACATGGATAAATACCGTCTATCAGATGAAGAGTCAACAGGGTGCGCCAGGAAGTCCCAAAGGAAAATGGCGTCGCCGACTGAGACAACCCCCAGCTGGTCAGGGGTGAAGCTCACCTGGTTGATGGGCTGACTGTGGCCTATAAACATCTAGTGCACAAAACACACATCCGATATTAACACTACTGCTAAATTGCAGATTTGTCTGCTTTAAATTAAGAGTTGAAATGTGTGTCATGGCTTGCTGTCGTATTTTATTTATTTATTATTTATTTTTGAGTACCTGTGAGTTAACACTGAGCTGCATGTTATAATCCCACACTTTCACAGCATTGTGTCCTGCTGTTAGCAGGAATCGACTGTCCTCGCTCACAGCCAGGGATGAACACTGGTGTTTGTGCACCTTGAACGCCTGTCAAAACAAAATCAAAAAGCAGATTCTTGACGCACATTCGTAGGACGTACAGTAAAATGCTCAGCGAATGTGTTTAAGTGAAGCCGTGTTACCTGACGGAGCAGACGGCCTGTCTCGGTGCTGACCCAGAGGATTTTGTTAGCTGATGTTGTGACCAACAAATGTTCAGTGGAGGCTGAGGAGAAGCAGACCTTCAGCGCGGAATCCAGACGGGGGCTCTCTACGTCCAAAATACTCACATCTACATGGAGCAACTAGACGACAGAGATGGCAGAGGTCAATGTGGAATCAGAGAACATGCAATACGACAAAGGAACAACAAGAGCAGTTGCTGAGAGTGGAATTGTTAAACATATTGGTTGTGAGGGATGCAGCGTCGGAAAGTCCCCTAAAAGAGAATGCCACACAGGGAGCAGCTTCCTATCTCTTCCTCCAATGCTTTAAACCAAATCTCTTCTCAAATCATTTGAGCAAAGCAACAAGGTGAGAATGTTCAAGGTACCTCATCCAGAGACTGTGCGTCAGCGATGGTGACAATGTACTCAGAGGGGCCGACAAAAGCCAGACAGCGACTGTCCCGGCTCACTGTGAGGGCGTCTGGAGCCTGCTCAGTGCCTTGGGCGACCACGTTACCTGGTAATTAGGAACTCAGTAAGTCAAAAACAGCGAAGGTGCTCCTGACATGCTAACCTACAGTATGTCTGTGATTCATGACTCATAACCTCCAGAGGTCGCTGATTACTGAATCAAAGGTGTCATGAAGTAATCTTAATGAATGTAGGTGTTTAATGTAGGTTGTGAATGAAATGACCACGTTAAGGGTCTCAGACTAAACATGCGTTGGTTCCTGCTAATTAGCTACTAAGATATTCCCTAAAACAAATGTTTATACACGATATCTAAGAATAAGAATTTTTTCAAAGTGAGCCTTTCATAAGAAATGCAAAGGACTTGGATATGTGACCATTTATAAATATTTATGTACTGTGAATCACATCTAGAGGATGTAAAGAGTCATACTTCAGTTACAAGACGATGAAGCTAATTAATGCATTAATGCAACATTAATTGATGTACTGAAATTAACTTGAAGTGCTTTTGTACGTGTGCATGTGCCGGTGCATACATACAAACGACTCTGATCACATTGTGTGTTTCCTCAGAAGAGTTGTAGAGCGCTAGAGATCCCTCGGAGGCAGCGCTGTACATGAAGTCTCCATCTGGTGAAAAGGCGAGGCCCACCACTTCACCTCTGTGCTGCCTGTCATGGGGATGTGTGAATAAAGGTATCAAAAAGATGACATGAACTCGCCTTTTTAAGTGTTGTACATATTATCAGGTTGAATTTGAATTTCAAATACACGACTATCCCACCACTGCAAAGACCAAAGTTCATAGTGGGCCTAGTATATGTGCAACAAGTCTCGTCATTACGATTAAAGCTAATGATGCCTGTTACAGAAGGCCGACAGCTGAGAGGAGGAAATAATTAATTGGACACACCCTGATACATCATCATTGTATTATAGCATTTCGAAATTGTGTCCATGTCAGCTTTTGTGGTCCAAAACAACTGCAGCCACTGTTGGAACTTCTATTTCAGATTGTGTTCAGACGTACTTGTGTTCGGCCAACAGCTTGGCACTGGATATATCAAAGACTCTGACGATGCCGGAGCTGAAGCCACACGAGAAGACCTGCTCGCTGGAGTGGAAGGCCACCGCGCAGGGGCTGTCTTCTGATGCGAAATCATACAACTGAGCACAGGAGAGAACAATACAGACATCGAGTTAAACAGAGCGGCTTCAAATTAGCAAATTGCCACAAACATTTGTAAAAAACGATGTTGGAGTAAAACATTAGGAATGCCTGTATACAAATGATTTCTTATCTGTTATGAAAAAACGAAACGTGGGTTTTGATTGACCTGCTGCAAGGAATCCATATTCCAAATGCGAACTGTGCCATCGGAAGAAGCCGTTGTGAGATGTCGGCGAATGCCATCCACACTGAAGCCGAGCACGGTGTCTGTATGGGACCTCATTAGAGTGTTGTAACCTCGGCTGCTCACTTCAAGGAAACCCAGGTTACCCGTAGAGGTCGCTGCCAGGACCTGAAGGCTGTCAGAGGACACTGACACCAGGCTCACAGGTCCCTCATGCTCTGGAAAACAAACATGTATCTGAGAAACTCTTGGGTCTGTGAAAGGATGTGTTGTCATATGTTTCATTAAGATTCATAAAGACACTACCATTTGTAGTAGGGAGAGACAGAAATTATAAAATGAGTTAGCTTTTAATGCTACATTTAAAAACTCAGATCAGTTATTGAAGCTTTAGGAATGTTACTATGAGTCTGTAACAAAACGTTATTTCCGTCATGTATGTGCTACAGAGTTTTAATTGGCCACGTAAGGCAGCCACCCCCTCCATACGTTCATGCATTAACTTTAAATGTCATGCCATGTCCCACTGTGCCTACCCGCCTCCAGGAAGACTGCAGAAAAATCAAGGGGCCAAAGCCGCAGGAAACCATCTTCAGAGCCCGTGGCACAGAAGGAAGAGGACACACTGATGCTGTTGATAGCGATGGCTGGACCTGGAACACGCACACAACTTGACATCTTTATCTTTATCTTTATCTCTCTTCTTCATCAGACACTTGCTCTGAGTAACTGAGTAACACTTTGTCTTTCCAACTGATTCCAATCCTACCTGTGTTAAAGGTACATTTCTCCCTGCTGTCAGCATGCTGCTTCTGCGCAGGTGACAACCTCCTGACATTTCTAATGACCACTGCGCTGTAGTCAATCTCAAAGATATGGCCGCTCCGGCTGCTGGCGAATCTATGAGAAGACAGGAACAGAGGGAAAACAATAACCTTTCAATCGTGAAGTTCTCAGTCGGATTCAAAACATATAGTACTTGTTTTCCATGCTGTATGAATCCAGTGTCAATGATTGCTCACAGGGTTCGGTCATCCAGATGCTGATAGGTAGACTCTCCTTCTTCAAATGCCACATCAGTGAAGTACAATGAGTGATATTCACCAAGGTTGACCGGACAGGAGCGGATTGACCCATTACGCACTCGCCACAGGCGAATATTTCCTCGACCACATGACACTATCCTGAAACCAGATGCATAGATGTATACATGAAAGGTCCTCCCTTGACAGACCTGTACAAACCCTGTAACAAGCTGAGACAAGCCACACTTCCAAAACCTTCTCACGTTTCTCACTTTGCAACAAAGGTTTTCTGCACCTTCATGCACTAAAATTAGCCGGCAGAGGTGTGAGATTAAGGCGCCGTTCAGACCCGGCATCAACATCGATCCTGATTGATACGATCACAAGTGGACAGCTCTAACTACAGGTGTTACACACTCATGTTCACATTTGAGGACGCATGAGATCCGTGACGACATTCATGTGGTGGTCTTGGCCACATGAATGTCGAAAAACGTGTCTTTATCGTTTTGATTGCTTCTTCTTTATTTTTTGACTGAGTTTTGCCGCTTGTATTTTGTACTTTGAGTGATATTTACAAGCTGCTCGGAATGAATAGCATAAATGTTCGCGGGTAAATACCTCGTTTAAAAACAAAAATATATTTAATGGATATTTAATGCCAGGTGAGAGCATACGCGCTTAAAGACGTCCACTTTTGAGCGGATAACTCAGAACAGATCCTAATGTCAGGTCTGAACACGGCCTTAAAGTTCCTGGCAAAAGGAGGCCAGTGTGAGAGTGGGCCACATTCTGGAGAGGCAAAAGCAGAACTACCTAAAACCCGCCTTGCACATCTCCTCATTCCCCTCAGGTTACTCTAAAACCTTTAACAGACTGCAGACATCAAACGACTTCCTTTCAGAACACAATTTCGCAGTTATCCTAAACAAGCATTGAAAGCTTCATCCTCTAGCTCTGCCTGGATGCCATCGTTCTGTTCTTGGCAGCAAACTAGAGATTAAAAAGTCTACCGAGAGCTTATAGGGATCATGAGAGACCCCCGGGAGATTGAGAAACCTCTGAGAGCTTAGGGGCCTTTGAATATTCTCACAGCAACATTGGCACCATTCATGCATCATATTAAGCTAATGTGGTATTCCAAGTTGTTTACATCATAAATACTGACACCGTCAGCTCCTCAGGTAGTCAAATCACGTAGCTGTCGTATTCTCTCGTCTTCATTTTGAAACCCAGCACAGAAATCTAAAGTCTTCATTATATACCTCATACTGAGCTGTGTACGGTGGACATGGGCAGATTTGTACTCACATGAGCAACTAAAAATACAAACAGAAGGGAGGGTACCTTGTGTCATCAAAGAAGGCAACCTTCATGGTGTGAATGTCCACATCTGTGTGCGTCTTGGCTAAGGTGGTTACCTCTCCACCTTTACTAACATTGAGAGTGTTCCACACCACCACCATCTATGAAAGGTAGAATTAGAATCAGTCGTAGACTAACTGTATAGCATGTCAGTTAAAATCATAACTAGATGAGTCAGTCTAAGTGATGACCGATGATGTTGCTTAGCATTTGGATTGAACTACACCCAGTCCAATCTCTCCACAAATTCTGAGTGCAGAAAGTGTTAATTGCCATTATACAGAAATTAGATAAACACTCGAATTTTCATGCGAGCTGATTTGCATGAGGTGCTTACTGTTTTACTGTGGCTGTCTTTACCCGCTCCACAGAGAATGCTGCCACTGTATGAAAAGCTTTGAAATGAGAAAACACAGTGAGCGGCAGCACGGCAGGGTTAATCGTTGGCATTGGTCCTATTGTGTGTGTGTGTGTATGCAGTTGGTTACCTAAGAGAGGTTAATGAATGAGCATGAATCCAGAACATGGCCAGACAGTCTCCTTTGTGGTAGTTCCATATTCGTACTACACAGTGGTTGCCAGTTTGAGCTGAGGCCAGCACTGATGTGTTGCCATTGAAAGCCATAGCAGACACCTACAAGGAAAACACACACGTTGCATTGGAAGATTCTCTCTGCTGAACTGATCACATGCAATCAGAACACTAGAGATCGGGATACCAGAGTCAGCTGTGCCATGTTACATATTGGAAGAGACTCT
>CAAKHC010005785.1:37316-79086 GCA_901007825.1 Macroramphosus scolopax | reverse complement strand
AGACTCTCCTGCAAAGAGGGCACATCACATCCAAGCTCATTTACCTTATCAGTGTGGCCGATGAATAATCTCTGCTCTTTAGTGGATATCTTCATAGAGACGATAATTGCATGACATGGATAAACCACAGCATCACCCGATTTGGTCCATAAGGCCTAAAAGCAAACACAGCAGACCTCTATAAGTCTTTGGTTTAATAAATTATGTTTGCAACCTTCAATGTGACGCCAGTATGATAAGGGTTTTAACTGCATACACATTTGGTGGTTGCTCCTCCAAAGCCGATAATTCGACGTAGCCTGAGAATAGGGTCTGGAAGCAGCTTCTAACAAGAAGACAAGAAACATGAAATGCCATGATGAGTTTTTAAAAATTGTATCATCAACTTGTGTCCATCTTTCTCCACTGTGTTCAGCTCTTACCTGCTGTCCAGTGTCTTCAGACAGCGATGCATGTACAGGACGTGGACTCGGAGTGTAAACAAACTGAATAAAACAGGATCAACAGTGTTCGTTTAAAGCACATCATGGAGACAAGAACATACAAAGTACTAAACACAATGTCCAGAAAGATGAGAACATATATTTCTTATATATATTTATATTTCTTATTTAAATGAAAATGCCGTGGAGTACAGTTGCAACGAAATTTCGTTCATATGTGCACTTTGTGTGTTTGTGTGAATGACAATAAAGTCTTGAAACTGAACAGACAAAGAACAGATGTTCATTGTCTTCGTATTTTGGTTGAGTGCAGTATCTATTCAATATGAAGCTTCACCTCTTCTTCACTCTCCTCCCCATGCATGCTGAGGTTGTCAGGATGCACGTACACATGAACACCACCATCTTCAGTGTCACAGGGTGGCCTGGAGCTGAGTTGGTATGAACTGGAGCATGCTGAATTCAGTTGATGCTCGCCATCATTATGGCAAATCCAGTCATCGCTCCTCTGATTTGACACTACAACCACCTCGGGTATGTCGGTCTCCACGGAGGGTTCATCCTCCTGGAGCTGAGAGAAAGTAGAAATGAAAAAAAAAGAAGACGCCTAGAGCACTTGAGCTTACAAACACTTTGTCTGTCTAAACCAACTGCAATGACTTTATAGAGACATGTAAGATACATGACATCCCAGTGGTACTGATTGTTATTTTTCTTACTGATACGGGGCTGGTGATCTGGTGGAGGAGGGACACACGGTCCTGCACTGATTTGCTAAGATTGACACTGCGAGATTCTTCTCTTTTGGGGCTTTTGTGGTCGGACACATATCCTAGGAAAGAAAGGGATAAGACAGTCAGTCATTTACAATACAGGTCTAATGAGTGTGGATTGTCTCTGAATCGTTATTTTTTTCTGTAGTAGAGATTTTCAAAAGCTCTAATCTATTCTGAAAAAGATTTAAAAAACAAATCATGGTGAGAGTGAGAGTGAGGATTATTGTAAAAAGCAGTGTAAAAAGGCAGTTTCTTTGACGAAGTATAGCAAAAATATTATCTTGACATCAAAATCGTGTTGCATGCAAGAGCATAGAAGGAACTTTGAATACTTACGAGCCTGTAGCCTAGGATTGTCTTTTTGACTGGAGTCAACGGGTAACTTTGTTCCCTCTGAAGGAAACCTGTTGGATTAAAACATGAGAGATTCAAACGCAGCACTGTCATGTGGAAGACAACTGTTGTTTGTTTTGATTATTTAGACTGTAGATATTTAGACTGAAAGCATCCTCTTTCTCGTTGTTGTTGAGTTACATGCAGAAAGGAAATTGAAGTAATAACTGCTTGCTTGCATCAAATTCCTGGAGGTGTGAATGAAAACCGAACTAAAGCACTCTAATGTTTGTAGTTTTCAGGAGTCCACAGGACTCAAATGTTCAGAGAACTGCGAAGCCTTTAAACACCTACTGACTTTCCACATTGATTTCTACCTGTGGAGTACGGTAGCTTAGGATGTCGGTAAACAAATTTGTTCACAGCACAAATCTCACATTGTTGTGACAAGTTGTTCACGATGGATTTAGCCTTCGGTACAATGCCATTTGCAGTAATTTCCCAGGAAAGGTCACCTGATGTGATCGTAGACGTCATGCCAGGAGCGTCCCTTGGGCACAGGAAATGCCATGTCTCTGGGTATTGGACCTGTACCCTGTGAACAGGCCAGACCCATCAGCTTAGCTTCACTGAAGGAAACCCCTGTTGAAAGAGTGTGGAATTGTCATGCACTCACAAAGACGACAAGTCTGAAAGACCTTGACATGTTGACGGAATGTTTTTGCAGCCTTTCAGTGCTTTCACAATGTTCTCAATACCATTTGCATTTTACCAAGATAAATGTTGATTCACTGAGCGGTTTCAAGCAAGCAAGTCTTTATGATTGACATAGCGCTTCAAGAAACAGTAAGAAGCCATATTTGTATAGTCTTTGATGCTGAAAAGAAGTCTTTTTTTTTTCCTTTCAAGCATTTAAGGCTCTTGAACATTATCACATTATCCATACGACCACACAATGAAGTAGATGAAAATAACATTGACAGATGGGCACACTACAATTGCACTGCGAGAGCACAGAACTCAGCCAAGGCCGACAGCCTCCCCCTTCTATTATTAGCCAATTCATAACTGAAACCATTTATCCTCACCTGGATCAAGCAGCAGGTCACTGGTACACATGTTTTTAACTGACATGTTGGAACAAAGCTTGATGCTCTTCAGGTGACTGTAGCAGCGGCTGAGGTAGGTTGATAGTATGTACTGCAGATCCAGCATTAGACAGGTCCAACGTACTTTAGTCGGAGCTGGACCCAGCAAACCTGGACCACAAAAACATCAACAGAGTGGAAATACATACATGAATACTTACTTGTACATAAAAGTGGGTCAGTATTGATTATCAATGAGCACGTCCATGTGTAACAAGTCTGATTAGTGTGTGTGTTTTACCGTGTCTTGAAGACTTGGCAGTAGTTTCATATACTGAGTCGTCAGCAGCTCCACACAGGAAAGGGAACTGAAGTGATATGGCTGTAGATTTAAACTCTTTGAACGTGTTAGAAAAGGAGATACGGACCACCTGGCCTTCCTATGCATCACGGCAAATAAAGAAAGAAAGAACATATCCTCCTTTAATTTTTTGTTTCAATGAAAAACAAAAATAAAAGGACTTACTGAAATAATAGCTCTTATGTATCAATAGATACATACATACAGAAATTATTGATTTTGTCACATGTATAATATACATGGATCCAGTATCGAAGAATAATATCAGGAACAATACCTTTGTAGTAACATCAAGGTGGGCAACAAAGTATTTGCCAGGAGTAGGTCTGAAGAGGAGGTAGAAGTATCGGCCTGTCAGCCCCAGAGACTGGCGGCTGGTTTTGGGTACCATGATGTAGCTGTTCACAGGTACAATACCCTTGATCCGAAAGACTGAACATTTGAGTGTCTTGTCCTGAGGGATTGCATGGAGATTGGACACAATGTAAACAAACCATGGTCTGAATATGTTGTGATATATGGAAGACAGATATGCAATGAATTAACTTCACTTTAAATACTGCATTAACTGTGTTTATCACCAGCTTACCGTGTATGTTGACACATCCCCTTCTTTTGACGACCTTTTCCAGTCTTCAATTCGCACATGTTTGAAGATGTTGACGTAAGGATGCTGCCAACCGGGTTGAGACCGGGTTTTACTAGCAACAGCTGACAAATAAAAACAGCGTTAGCCAACTTCAGTTGCCTGTAATAGCTTATTCCAGTTAATTGTTTTGTATCATTTCACATACTCCCAACAATAGTTATGATAACTTAAAAGTAAATGTTACCTTTTGACGCCATTGATAGTGAATATTGTCAATGATAATACACCTGTTGAGTCTTTTCAGTCGTCCTGCAACTTAGCAATAGTCAGCTCAATTCGTTCAAGAAACATTAGCTTGCAAACAGACAGCAACATAACCAGGTTTCCCAGTGATTGAAACGGTAATAACACTGTGTTTCACATCTTCATACTCGGACATTGCATTCAAAGCTCCTTCTGGTAACGGAGAGCACCAGCTTCCTGTTGACATCTACCGCCTTGGAGGATCCTTCCTTCCCGCTCCAGCCTCCGCTGTTGCCAACGACGGCACGACGCTCATAACGTCATGCGTCATGTTCGTCTAACTGTTGTTCCCGGGCGCTTCTGGGTAATGAAGTTCATAGTGTAAAAAAAACACGAGAAATTGTATCATTTTTTAAATGACGTGGGAGCAAACAGGCTGTAATTCAGCAGCCAATAACTGTTGTAAAGTATATGCACAATGTTAATTTTAAAGCATTTGCTTGGAATGCAACTAAATTATTCCAAGTTTCTGTTGGCATCCCACACACTGCTTCCCCCACACATAGGACGATTCGATGTAATAAAATATAGATTTAATTGATATATTACAATCATATTATTGGCTTAAAGATGTCTCTTGAATGATAACAATAACATAATCACATAGACAGTTTTAAATCTTACATAACAGTGACTTATGCACAATGTTACATATAATATGCACAACAAAACACAGTATCTTAAAGATGTACAATAAAAGCAAAAATGTACTCAGTCTGAATCTATATGTACAACATTTGGGAGTAAGTCCACAGGGTCTTGAAGATGTATGTGAAAGGAAACCTGCATCGCCACACACGATTGTTCAGCCTTCTCTTGATCCACATGTTTCAGGGTGTTGTCTCTGTTTTCCACTGACGGACAGTGCAATAAAGAAGCCTCAGGTTGTTGGGACGTTGGCTGAACCTGATGTCTAAAAATCTGAGAACTGTCAAGAGTGGGGGAATCATCAGGCATTGCCCTCATCGTGATGACAGAGGACCTGTTGCGCTCTGCCACTGTGGCAATGGAGAAAATGTCTATTCGAGACACAGCTAGTCACTGTCCACAGCATACAATCTCTGCCTCTCTCCTCCAGCTGCACAACTTCCTCTTCAGCTCTGTCCTCACCTGCAGCCAGAGTTCAAGTGAGACATTTCAGAATTCATTTGTCTTTTTTTGTATCTAACTTGTGACATTTTCCAGTCTGAAGCGAGCGAATTGAATGAAAACGCAAAAGGTAATTCAAGGTGATAATAATCTGATTAATTAGTCTCTCTTAAAAATATATAGGAAACACAAAAAGATGACTAAAATAATACACTCTGCATATCTTTTTTGATCTAATGTGTCCTTAGACTGCCTAACAAGTTGCAGGTCTAGCTAGCAACGTCTATGCAATTTAGAAACGTGATCCGACAGAGCTATTGTTGAAGTCTATCCACTAACAGTGCTTGTTTTTGCTATTTACCAGCTCAGCCTTTTATTATCAAGGTCTGACAGCATAACACAATGGATCCCTACAGGGTTAGAGTTGATGAGTCACATTTCACAAAGCTTTCATAGGTTCTGTTCAAAGTCAGTCACTCATTCACTACGCATTCCATCAATGGATGTCATAATTATCTATAAACTATAAAATAGCAATTCACTATTGGACACCAATAATAACTACCTGAGCCTCTCTGAGTGGCAAAATCAAGCACTGTTTGGTGGCTTGACTTTAACGCAGACGTTTATCCTGTGGTGGCTTTCACAATTTTTCTTTTGCAATCATTTCTACCCAAACACAGGACCTCATAGGTCCCAGGTTAAAAAATAAAATAAAGGAATTGTCCTTTAATACATTCATTTTAAACAGTAATTTAGGTTTTATGAATGTATGCAACAAATTGAAAATGAGAATATAAGATGAAATAACAAACCTCTTTATTGGCATAGCAGTAGAGAACAGCCACCAGAAAACCCTGCAGCAACATTTAAAGAATTTGTTGCTATACAGGAACGTATACGTGATGTCTAAATGATAGATCATATGTCAGGCTTATCATCAGTAGCAAACAGTCACTCGCTGGTCCGAGTTAAACCTACCTGAAATGAGTTGAGAAAAAGGGTGAAGAAGACTTTAATGTAGCGCAGGATCCCTGTGGTTTGCTCATCTGTAGCAAAGATGAAGATGACCTCATGAATACCAAACAGAGGAATGAGGGTAAGGGTGGCCTTGGCAAGCCTGACAGGACGAAACAAACAGCAAAGCATCGTTTTTGTCTTTGTTCGTATTTTCATGAGAAAGCCAAACATGGGATGCATATCATCTATCATTATTGCAAGCATGACAACGACAACTTACCGAAGCTTGTAATCAGGATACCCACTCTGGCTGTTGGCCCGCAGTTTGGAAAGAATGACTTTCAGGATCTTCATGAAAATCAGAAGGTTAATCTGTTGATAGGAAAATCTGGTGAAATTCTTGCTGTGCGAAAAATATTTGTTATACTATTACACAAAGGGGTCCAAAATGTCAGATTATGGCCCATGAACATGCTTGAGTCACCCTTACAAGTGAAGCAAAAAGAATTGGGAAGCGAATGATCCACCAGTAGTTCATGTTCTCATTGACAGCCCAACACCTGGGTAGAAATAACACATTTTATTCCTGCAAATCTGGATCGGAGGGGGCAGGGCTCCACCCATGAAATGATAAACCATATGGAGACATTGTACACATGCACACACACTTACTCTTTGTTTTCTTTCAATAGCTTCATTACTACCCAGGGAACCACGAATAAAAGGGGGGTTCCTGAGACAGAGAGTGTAAAGATAGCGATATTTCAATGCTGTGAGTTAAAGTTTGAAAGAAAACTCTACATATATTCAATTAGGGTACAAAGAGATGGAACTTACCCCAGCCAAGATAGATGTATGGCAAGTTTTTGTTGTTCTCGATGAACACTGAGGCAATCAGCACAGAGTACAAATAAATGGCTTCCCCAAAGAACCAATAGTGATTGGCCAGCACACAATACTGCATCAACACCTGCGCCACCCTGCAGCCAATAGCAGCCTGAGGTGGACATGTAAAGGGACAAAGCGGTCAAACTCAACTCAAGCCTCTCAATGTGTTGTTTTTATCTGGGGTTCATCTACTGATAACATTTTTAAGTGAGACCCACCTGGTGACTGAGCATCTCACTCACATCTGTCTGTTTCATGATTTCCCGTCCCCAGTGGCGTTCTAGCATGGTGTCCTTTACAATGACAGATACAGCTCGCAGGATGAAGGACAGGAAGAGATTTGCATGAATATAGTTTCTTGTGCAATGCAGTTTCCTGTCAGAGGACATACAAATATAACCAAATGTTAAGATTTTGTCCAATATACCTTTATTGAGTTTTATTGTTGTAGTTCTCCCTTTCCTACCGTCTTATATTTTTCTTTGCCTTGTTTATTTGAAAACATTTGTCATGTTTCTTCATGTGTATTTCTGCTGTTTTTATTGAAATGTTTCCTCACATGACATCATTGTAAATGTAAGCCTCAAGGCACAATTTCAGTTGGGTTCGTATGTAAGTTTAAGGGGTAAACCTTTTATTTTGAAATTCTCCTACTTTTTATTTTATTCCCTTCATATCTATTTTTTGCTATTTAACTTAAAGCACAATTGATACGCCCAACTACACCTGAAATGTATGATAAGCCCCTCAATCACTTCATTTTTCTGGTTCATCTCCCCAAAGATTAAAAGTAGTGAAATTAGTCTATAACTATCTAATAAAACATCAAAAACAACTTGCACACCTGTTGGACCGTTTACCTAAAGCTCAGAAGAATGATCAGAGCCGTTATGAGCGTGAAGAGGGACAAGGAATAGCCCACAGTGTACAACATCCTGAAGCTCACCATCAAATGTTTGAACCACAGCTGGAAAGGATGATAAAGACAAAACCACACGTCACTTTCAAACAGTTACATAGTATGTTACATAGAAATATAACCTGGTGTAGTTAGCCATTGAAGAAGCATTAGACCTTCATCAACTATAAATGTTTGAGTGAGGGTTGCCATACCTCCTGGGATGTAACCTCTTTTTCCTCTTTACACTGGTTCATATCCCTCCACACCTGCCCGCTGTCCTCCCTCTCCCAGAGCCCGTCAGAGCCACACCGCCGACGCACAACACCTTGGGAGACTGGACGAGAAACATTTATTCCTTTTCGTCATGAACCGCCCAAACCGAATCAAAGTCATGTGGAGGTTGCAGTCAGTCGCTACCTTTGTCATACCAGGGCAGGTAGAACGGGCAGGAGATGTTGACCACAGACCCGGAGGGAGCGTCTGGCCAGCAGGCGTATCTGTCAAATGTCCTGTTACAGAACAAGTCCACTACGACAACAAACCATTAACAATTACCTTTTAATGCAATTCTGAACGGCATAAGTAAACTTGTTCCTCGTTTCTTCTTCACCCTTCTTTTTCTTCTTCCTTGTTCATGATCACTCAGTAAATTTTGGTTGAAGTGTCTTCATACCTTGAGGGAACGGCTCATGTTTAATCATCTTGATACAGTCATCTTTGTACTGGACCCACATCCGATAAGTGTCCTCCAAGACTTTGCCACTTGACGTCTCAAACTGGAATGATATTTTAGAAAAAAGGACAACTGTATTTCAACATCCAAAACGTTCCATTTTTTCCTCATGCCCTAACATTTATTTAAGTGTAGAGAGATTGGAAGTTCTGAAGATTACGAAAAACTGACCATTGGTGGTTTGAGCAACAGCAGACAGATGAAAGCCATCAAGTGCGGTGTTCTCTCCATTATATGTCACCGACGTATTCCTCCTTAATGGAAAGATGTGGAGGAGAAAGCCTGCTGAGAGCGGTGTGGTGCAGGCAGTTTCATTGTGTGAGGATGACTCTTTACACATCTGTATACATCTGCTAGTTGATCTGCGTGGTGCATGTCACAGTAAAAGCATGGCTTGTGGGATAAGTGCTGCAAGGAAACTTTGGCCTTACTTCATTTAAAATTAGATGTCTAACGATTGAATACTTTTATGAAATTACCTGATGTGGCTCACAAACAAAATTTGTCACCGACAGGATGCCGTGTCTGTAAAAGTGGTCGGCGCTGTGTGTTATTTAGCATCAGCCAGTATGTTCTAGGGGGAGTCTTGCCAGTTCCGTTCAGTAATGAAAGGACCCGGCAAAACTGAATGTTTCTATCCTTTGTGTGCGCTGATTGCTTCTGCCGTTTTACTGGAGTGTATCCTGGAGAGATCGATTCTATTCAGCAACAACCAGAAAGTGGAAGATAATGGAACACAAAACAAAACAAAACACTGTGGGAGACCAGCTGAGAGTCTGAGAGGAAGCACACAAAGGCAAAAAGGAGGAAAGCATATAAAAGGTCTAAAGAACATATATATGATACTTTATCATATCATTAATAACCTTTTTTCAGGGCTGAGGCAGATCACCAGGACCAACATGACAATATTAAACTTTCTCAGCCCTCCCACATCCAAGTGGAAGAAGGTAAGGCAGATGACCTGTGGAGGGCAACTAAGTGCACATGAAGACATCTTATATGCTGTAAAACTGTCCAAACTAAGTGATATATACTGTACACACTATAAAGCTGGACCTCCAGCCATCTGCTCAGTCGCTTACAGCAACCTCAGTATGCAACTGCTCCTTCTTGCAGGAATAAAGCGTTAATAATGAGACCAATACTTTGCCTGGAAATGTTTCTGACAATTCTTCACTGGAGCTTCCCGATAATTCATTGCATAACTTTAAAGTAACAATTTAGTTGCATTTTTGGGTTATATTTTTATTATAGGTAACTTTCAATTGCTTTGAGTCTCAACCTTGCTGAATTATAAAACATGCGCAATGCAAATCATACACATCTTTTCAAGCTCATAGATTGAAGTAAGGGATTCCAAACTGGATTCTCAGATGTCCCATTCACTGCTGTGTTTTACACTCGGAAGGCCTTATCTTCTTTAACTGCCAGGTGGCTCTTACTAAAGTCTATACATCCTATTCCAACCTGTTCACCCGTGCACACAAGCAAGCAATCAGGTATTCAACCACAGACACTTTAAGTCTAATACAATGACTGACAACTACTAACCTCATAAGAAGCAAACAACTCTATTGAGCAAATCACAGTCGTGCATCTAGGAGCCATAAGAGCTGAACATCAAGACAAAGCAGCACAACATGTGTGTAAACTAAACAGAATATGGTGCATTTCATTATTTGCACATGCACTTAATAGGCCTTTAAATTAAACCCTCTAAATCGGTGAAAAAAACTATACTGACTTTTTTTTTTTGCAGGCACAGAAGTAAAAATATTTATGTCTCCCTTTAAAATCCATCGCGTGTTGTGATCAACGTCGTTGGTTTTGGTGCATTTTCGGCATCGATCATTGGAAGCACAGGCTGCTAAAGAATTGAAACGAGTTACTTACAGATGAAGGAGAGAAAGCTGCTCTCAGATCTGAGCTGTGGAGAAACTCCGTCCTGCGCGCTGATGAGTGACAGACCGACTGAACCAGCACGAGGCTGCGAGGCGCGCGGCCGAGCTCAGAGAGCCGGTGGACGCTCAGCTCCCTGCAACGGTGCCCAGCATCACATCCACAGGTGGAGCAAAGAATTAAATGAAGAAACTTTCCAAATAGAGCAATGCAACATCCCTCTACTATGATTGGATTGTGGTTGGTGTTTTCATTTTGTTCACCTGAGCGAAAAAAGAGATTTTGAGCTGGGATGCTCATTTATATGCAGATCCAGTCCTCAGTGTATTTATTGATTTATTGAAATAAGGTTTCCAATACGGTTTTTTTTCATGTTTGACAACCATGACAATGAATTATAATTTTTAAAGCTCCATAAACTTATCCACAAAGCTAATAAAGCCAAGCTCTCATTAAGCTGTGTGTGGTTGATTGGCCAATAATACAACTTGAGTGTTATCCCTGTGTTTGATTGCATGTGCTGCACCTATGGTGTTGGAGTTTTAATATCAGTTCGGTTGTTAAGTGGACCTCCAAGTGCACAGCGTTCAGGGAGCAATCAGGTTGTTGTTGAAGTCTGACCCTCGGTTCACAGGCGGGGGGCAAAGCTCCAGTAGAACACCTGAGCACCCTTTAATAATCTCCCTGGGATTATAGAGCTATTATAAAGTACCCAAAATATAACATTTTTTCAACTGTCCATCTGTTCAGAGCTTTACCCAGTAATATGCAGTATTATGCTGGTTTATTGTTGAAGGTTTCATGTGATATTCAATTAAACTCATATTTCACCGGGCATGTTCTCGGGCATCACATCACCAGCAACATGTTAGTCATGTAATTGGCTCAGCATGCCGGCGTCCAAAGATAAAGCATCTGTGGTTAACTCCATCTCTCAGCATGAGCAAAGGATGGAGCAGCACTTTGCAATAAGGTAGTTATGAAGGAAAAAAGTGAGGAGCAAATCAGAAGTGGGCTGGTGTTCGATGGCTTCCTTGTGATTACCTCCCTGACAACTCTGCCCTGACAACTCTGATGGAGGATGATATAGCGGATAGCGAGTGACCAACGCTGACCGCATGGGAAAACCAGGCAGTTATTTTCAGAGAAGTGCTTGTTCCATCACAGGCGTCTATTCGTATATAGACTCTCTGATGCTCTGATGACACATCTGGAGTAGCTCCTTGGATGTTTCAACGGACAATATACCATGAATCAGTTACATTGAATAATAGCTTTAGGATGAGGCGATGATTGGCCTACTGATGCTACTTGATGCTCCAGCTTCTAAACAACCTCTCACAGCATCATATCATCCATCGCTCTCGACCCTGTCCCGGTCACCCCCTTCGCTTTTGTCTCTCACTGTCATCCCTTTACTTCCGGTCCTCTCCCTATCATCCTCTCGCTATCAACCCTGTCCTTATCCTCCTCGAATCCCCTCCTATGAAGACCTCGTTGTGGACGCTGCGGACTGTTTTGACCCTTGATCTTGATGGAAAAGACACTATGGACACTGTGGGCTAGAATGGATTGACCTACCTTTCTCACATTAATAACACCTCTCTATCAGAAAGTGGAAAAAACTGAAATCCTGCAACACACAAAAGGTGAGAACACTGTCGCAAGTCAAGGTTGGTAATTATCGACAGAGGGAGCAGGAGAACTGTCTATTTTTAAAAAAAACTGTCCAGGGCAGTTTGAGTCTCTGTTAGTAGAATTTACGGATGTTTACCCTGAAAAATTCAGCCGTAAAAATGTAGCAGATATGGTGTGTTTATTCTGACAATCAATTTAGAGAGAGGGTAGCAGGTAATGACAGATCAATCTGATTACTCTCCTTTTTTATTTTACGCACATTGTGTTGCATAGACTGTACGTTACATGCTATAATTGCTGGTGATTGGCCTCATGACACGTTAATTATCCCACCAGCTCTCTGTGCCTTCGACTGTCACTCTACTGCAGTATTCTGAACCAAAGGATTAAGCTTATATTAGTTATTTTTGACAGCATTTGCCTCCCACCAACAAGACAAACGCTCAGACCTCTTTCCACCGCCTGTAGCTCGTCCACCCTTGACGACAGTGCAAATCCTGAATTAGAAAATATACTGCTGGTTCCCTTTATGACCGTTTCTATGGATACCAGTCAACGCATTATCTTCAATCATCCACTTCATCATATTATTTCAACTAAATGTGGATCTGTGGTTTCATTTCTGTTCCCTAAACAGCAATGTGGCTCTGATGACACGATGTGTGGAGCTCTGCAACTGAAACATCAATCATGTGATGCTCTCAGCGGCCTTGCAGGACGGATTCCACATCGTTTTCTACTTTGTGCTTGGGGTGAAAAAGATTAGCAAATGCCGTAATCCATGTTCAATAAAAAGTGATTTATTTACAGTGAAAAAACACAAACCTAAATAAACTTACACACAGAAAATCATAAATACGACGGGATCAGGCTGCCAACCTCTGTCACCAAAACCAGATGGGACCAATAGGATAATTTTATTGTAATAGCCTGGTTAACCTGCAGTGGGCAGTACCTACCTATTCGTAATTATAAGACAATATGTAGAAATAAATACTATTAAATACTTTGTACTAATATGTCAAGATCTGGACCTGAATCAACAACACTACGAAATAAAAAATATAGCATCCATAGTACCATTATACAACTTGAGTTTAACTTAATTACATAGCTTGCATCTACTTCTTATAACAATATTATTGCTGTGATGTGATCTTCCTCAGAAGGAGCTCCTCTGCCCCCAGTTAGATGTCCACCACACAGCCCGGAGCGTTTGATCTTATGGCATCAGATATTACTTTAGCTCCAGATTCTCCGATGCTGTTTCCCTGCAGACTATAGAACCACAAACAGAAATTATTGTCATCAAAAGCAGAGGAGAGCATGCGCTCTTTGCTCGAATACGGCTCTTTGTGTGCTGATGGAAGATGCATGTCTTGGCTTGTAAGAGTGGAGAAGAGAAAACTTACTTTATGTATGTCAATTGGTGGTTTCCTTTCAAGGCTGTCGCTATGAATATGGCTCCATCCATACCCAGAGAGTTCTCCTGCAGACTGATGATGCATAGACAGACAATTGGCTTTGATCATAAGTCCCACGATGTCAGCATGTTTGCATGATTGCTTGTCTCCAGAATTAGACAGGAGGTCCAGTTCGTAGGCATTCCTCTGAGCTATCTTGTAGAAAACTAATAAAGCCGGGTGCTACGTCCTCACAACGGAAATTTGAATGCTTTTTTTTAACCTGGGTAAAGACAAAGCTGTTGGTTTTCATGAATCACGGGAAGCCCGAGGCACAACTTACTTCAATGACGTCAGGCTTCTGTTGCTTTTCAAGGCATTGGCCAGGGCCTTCGCTCCCGCCATCCCTACAGCATTTCCACGTAGACTGAAAACACAGAGGAGAACGTGTTTGTGCAATGACCTCGGGGATAGGGGTCATACATACTAGGGGTCTGGGACGTTTTATATAATGCATTATCAATACGGTCAATGTAAAATAACATACAGGACACACTGTTGCCCAGCCATAATTAAGATATTTCTACATTGAAACGCATGAAATTCCGTCAAGTGCAGACTGACTGTAGTGGATATGAGTCATTGCATGGAAAGTCCAATACAGTCTTCACTCACTCTAATGTTTGCAGGGTTTTGTTGGTCGTTAGAGCCTCTGCGATTGCGATGGCGCCGCTTGTGCCTGCTGAGACCCCCTGCAGACTGAGACAGGAAAGTAGTATTGTGAGATTGGCTGTAGGTCTTTTTGACCTTTGTGGAAAGGTTTCCGGTCAGATTTCATTCACATTCAATCCTATACAAACCATAAAGTACGTAGCGATGAGTTGGTTTTCAGGGCCTCAGCAAGAGAAATTACACCTTCATTCCCGATCGCATTCTCCTGTAGACTGTAGCAAGAAGACAATAAAATAAAAGCCGAATTTCTTTGTGATTACAGAGAAAGGCGTTTGAGGAAAATGGGTGATTTTGATGGGATTTATTAATGGAATGATGATGCTGACAATAGAGGTCAGAACTATACTGGCCTTACTCCAAGAGCTGCATCGTGGTGTTGGAGAGGAGCGCCTGGGCCAAGGCTTTAGTGGCAGTGGACTTGATGAAATTCCACTGTAGGCTGCAATAGGGAGGGAGAGACACGTGCAGTAAGTATGTATTTGCAGTTCTGTACGGCAGAGTAACATAAGAGGGACAGTATTAGTCCTCAGCGGCTATTGTTGCGTTGAGCACATGTTCCCAACGGACGAGGCTTGTAGTCCCCGGTGTGCTCGCAGGCACGTGTGTGACGAGCTTCACTTACTGCAAAGAGGTGAGGCCGTGATTAAACTTGATTGCACCCGCTATAGCTTGAACCCCTTCATCGTGCAACAAGTTGGCTGTTAGACTTGGACAAAGAAAAAAAACGTGCAATCAATAAAGAACAAAGAAGCTTCAGTTTGTCAGGTGTTAGTGTTAGTAAGGTGACTCACTCGAGGTCCTGCAGTGAGTTGTTCTCACGGAGCGCGTGGGCCATGTTCATCGCTCCCTCCACCCCGATTGAGTTCTCCCTTAAACTGATCAGACAGGGAGACACGTTCAATGATAAAACACATGTGCCACATCGTACAATATTCGGGAGGTTTTTATGTATGTACGGCAAAAAACTGAATATCCCAATTCACTTTAAATGATGTTTTGACTCACTTCAAAGAGACAAGGCCCCCGTTCAGCCTGAGTGCTTGTGTTAACGCGGTCATCCCCCGGTTGCTGATTGAATTACTCTGAAGTCTGACAATAGAAATGGTTAAATTGCAGTTGTGGTGAACAACTACCAAGACAAACACTATGCAATTTTGGCACAGTATGTGAACCAATTTGCGAGAAAAATGCGGCAAGGTTTTAAAAACATAATGATGATGATTGTGATTTAGGGGGTAAACTGGACCCCTGTGGAGAGGCTGTACTCACTGGAGTGAGAGGAGCGTGTGGTTGACTGTTAGAGCGCTCGCCAGAGCGATCGCACCTTTGTCACCAAGCTGGTTGCTGCACAGACTGCGGACAAGAATAAGACAGATAGGAGAATCACTTCAAGAAAAGTTAGACAGACAAAACTTTGTTAAAAAAGGAAACATGGAAAAAAAGCTTTGAAACAATCATATTGAAGGTTACATCAGTTTTGTGAGAGTCCGGTTTGTCTTCAGTGCATCTGCGATCCTTTTGGCCCCAGTCGCTCCGATCGTGTTCTTCCTCATACTGAACCACAGAATGCATGTGAGAAAAACTGCACTGATTACTCCTCATCGTACGAGTGTGCACGTACATACTCGTCGCTGATAGCGCAGCACTACAGAACTCACTTCAGCGACATTAATTTGCGGTTGCATTGTAGTACTTCTGAAAGGGCCTGAGCGCCTTCCTCTTCAATGGAGTTGTTCTGGAAGCTGATGAGCGGTAAGGAGATGGAGCAATTACTTCAAGTCGTTTGGAAGTATTTTGTGTGTATGAGCCAAAGAATCTGTAGCACTTATACTCACTTGATTGACACCAGTACTTGGTTCAGTTTTAAAGCTTCTGCCAGGAACTTTGCACCTTTGGAGCCGATGTTGTTGTTCCGTAGGCTAAATTATTAAAGAGGCGGTTAGATAATGAGGAATGGACAACCATGACTGAACACATGTGTGTATGCCTGGCAGATAGGAAGACCATAAAATTAAGAAATAAATTAGAAACTATGTTCAACCAGAAATCAAAGGCTGCATGAGTTGCTGTGATTTTGTGCCTTTTACACCTCAAAGTGCTTTACAAAGGTCACCTCACACATTCAGACCCTTATGGCCGACACTTTCGCCACCTTGTAATTTTTTAAATTACAGACTAAAAAGTATTTTTCCCACCAAAATAGCCAGCTGAATATACAGTATGTCTAACAGCTGCTCCTGGAAATAATTCACATTTCTTATGTTCGCTTGCATGCCAGCACCTCATAATAACCTTTTTTTTCAACTCGTTTTTTAAGCTGCTAAAAAAACAATTAAAACATGAATTAAAAAATCAGTTTAAAATAACAAGTTTTTTATGAATTTAATAATAATATACCAAAGATAGCAAACAGATCTCACTTGAGAGAGATGAGTGTCCGGTTCACCAAAAGGGCTCGACTCAGAGCTTTGGCGCCTTTGTTGCTGATGTCATTGTCCGCTAAACTGTAGGGAAGAATATGAAACTACAATCATGTACTAAACAGTGTTATAATAGTTGTTACATTAATCAACGTTGCTGAACCAGTCACACTTCCACCTTTGGAATCAACAATGTTTTAATACTCATGCTTGCTCCCCTCCCCTCCTCATCCATCCAATATGCATTTGTAACTTAAGTAGCTGTTGCTTCAATGAAGTTTCAGTGGTGTTTTAGTTGTTAATTAAACTAAAATAAGGGCTGATTCCAAGTAACCTTTGTTGGATTGTCATGAATAATGACATTGAATAATGCAACTCACCTAATTTTCTTAATATGGCAGTCTTTGGCACTCAGAAGACTCCCCAGCAGCTCCATGACATCATCTTTGAAGTGATTATTCTCTAACCTGAGGATGAAATTCACTTTTCAAATCTTTGTCCTGACATTTTGTTCCATCGGGAAGACGGGTGGTTTTGGAAAGCTGACCTGAGGTAGCCGCAGTACAGCAGCTGTGGGAGCAAACATTTCACCGTGGTGTAGTTCAGAGAGCCGGTGAGGTTCGTCTGTTCACTGCACTCAGGTGAAACGTGCAGCAGGTAGCCCAGCACGACACACTGGGCCCGTGTTAACTTCCCTGCCAGGGTACTAAGCCGCATATCCTCCTCTACACTCCGCAGCAGCTCTGTGTGTTGCAGTTCCTGTAAACAATAAGCAAGGTTGACTGCACGGAGGGTCACGACAGCGCCCCCGCTTGTCAGAAGGCCCTGTAGAAAGCCTGCTGCCCAGGCCCTCTGGTTGCCTTCATCTTTCCCGAGGGTTAAAAGACCAGCGAGAGGTTTCAGCGCCACTGGAAACAGCAGGCCGGTCAGGAACCGCACAAACACATCCAGGTGACCGTCCTCGGCTTGTTGCGAGTGCTGAAAGACGCTCTTGAAGTGGTTCTGAAATCCGATCTTGGGCCAGGACATGGCGCTCTCTGAGAACAAGTCAAAGATCGCCCGCTTGGAGGAGACGTGGTAGAAAGTAGCTGCAAGAAATTCCTGCAGGGTCAAATGAGTGAACCGATACGTTGTGTATATAACCGACTCGTCCCGAATGAGTAGTCCAGCACCAAGACCACTCTGAGTTAGCAGCACGTCTACCCCGTAGGCCTTGAGGTCCTGCTCACTGAAGGTGTACTTGTGTTTTAAGAGCCCATAAAATGCCAGTCGTCCAAGACTCCCCATCAGTTTACGACTGCTCCCATTGAGCTGCTCCAGTTTCACCGGCTCTCTGCCTCTTGGTTCGCCTACTTCTGCCTTCATGTAACAAAAGTGGGCATAGAGCTCAGTACAAGTCCTGGGGAGGGTCTCCTGTCCACTCTGTATGATGTAGGTTAGTGTATCTGCCACGATCCAGCAGAAACACGGTATGTAGCAAATCACCATTAGGATCTTATGGGACTCCAAGTGTGTCCATATCTTTCTTGCAAAATCCCCCTCGGAGAAGTGGTGGTTTAAGAAGATCTGGATTTCCTTTGGGCTGAATCCTGGTATCTCAGTCACCCTGTCAACCAAACCTCCAGGGATGAGTGAGGCCACCTTTGGCCTGGAGGTCACCCACAAAGCTACATCCGGGAGCAGATTCCCCCGGATGATGTTAGTAACTAAGTCGTCAATGGACACCTCTTTCTTTGGGTCGTTGCAAGCTGCTGCATCTGAGAAATTCACAGTGCTGCAAAATTCATCCAAACCATCCAGTATGAGAAGTGTCCTGCAGGAGCCGCTCAAGATTATACCAGGGTCTGTTAAATGAGGGAAAGCCATCTTCACCAGCCTTTCGGCTGAAAGTTTATCCAGTGAGTTCAGCTCACAAAAGCTGAAAGGCAGGACGAAGCTCAGATCCGTGCAGATGGACCCTTGGCTCCACTGTCTGATGAAGTGCCGGACCCACGTGGTCTTGCCGATACCGGCCACCCCGACTGTGAGGGAGACCCTAGGAGGAAGACTGACCCGGGTCAGCGGTTCAAAGAGTTTGTCAAGGCCCAGCTGTCTGAGATGATTCCTTCTCCCTCCACGAGTTGCCCCCACCTGCATCAGATCATGCTCCTTTTGCTGGAGGTCGGAGAGTCCATCAACCAGAAGTAAGGTTCTGGAGGAGATGTTCAGTTTGGGGCAACTGAAGGAATCTCTGTCTCTGAGCTTCTCATATCGCTGCAGGAGAACCTCTTTGTGCTCCTTCACCATAGAATCTGCAGGAAGGGAAAAGGAAACTGTCACAACTGTTATAGACACACATCCATCAATGACCATAACCTGACACCTTGAACAAAGTCTTAACCCTTAAATAGCCTTCTAAAAGTTTGGGTTTAAACCTTTAAAACAATGAAAACCTGATGAAATCCCATTTACCATGGTTCAGGATGAGCTGAGCAACCTGAGAATCTGAGCGCTTCATGAAGTCCTGGACGGCATCAGAGCCTTGAGCGTCCTTCCCAGACACGACACTCGTGAGCATTTTAATCTGGTCCTGCAACCTTCCCGCTTCCTTGATCTTGGTCGCCTCAGCGGAGTTTAGCACATCCACCTTTTGCAGGTGGGACAGCATCTCCTCCAGGAAGGAGGTCGTAACGAAGCGTTGCAGCTCATCCTGATGCTTTAGGATCCATCCGAGTTCTGACCAACAAAAAGAAGTTACTTATTATAGTGATTAATGAGATTATCTGGTGATACATTTTCAATAACGTCTTGAACTAGAGATTCAGAACGATTCTTCTACCTGACGTTTTTATCGCAAAAGGTGCAGGTATGTTGTTTGTGACTTAAGTGGTTTCCACGGCAACAATACCTTGAAGTTGTGTAAGGTAATGAAGGTGCAAAAATAACTGTAATTCTTTAAACTGCTTCTTTTCCTTTTCCTTTCCTTCCTTCATCTTGATGCAGTGAGTCTTGCAGAAGAGATAATTCTGTCCATCTCACATTTTTTTTTGTGTAACAATAATCTCAACCAGCCCGACATTTCTTCACTCAAGTCCTCAGCAACAGTAAAGTAAACAGGCTGTAGACACTCTTCGCTCAGCCACCAGGCAACGGTGTCAACAAACATTCCCTCCTCATATAGACATCGAAGGAAGTCGTCTGCATACAACAAACACTATCACGAAACTGCCTTCATGATTCATTTCTGGATATCGTGATTACGCAGATTAAACCCAGATATATCCAACACTCTCACACAATGACTCTACACTTGTTTTGTCTGTGCCTTGAAGAAGTAAATAGTTTAATAATTGAAAAACTGCTTTAATGCTACTTTTATATGTCCTCTATCCACAGTTATACATCAGCTGGGTGAGTCACAGAATATGTAGGTAAACCTCAAACTTAAAAAAGAACTACACACAATCAGTTAAAAAGACATCACTCAGATAACCTTAATTGCGGCTGACGACCCACATGGAAAGTAAACCGAAAATGGCCCTTTGAATACATAAATTGAATAAAGAAATAAATGCATTAATTGAAGGCACTTATCTCCTTTCCCTTAAAGGTACAGTGCAGCTGACTGGACTCTACATTGAAGGGAGGACCATGATCATCAAATACAAATGTATTAGAGACAAATCAATGCTTTAGAGACATTTCCAGTCTGGGTAAGCATACCTTGTTTCCTGTCTGATTAACTGAAGCAATCACTCCAAAAATGAATCCCTCACCAAATGGATTTTGAGACTTAAAACCTCAGACCACCGCTGCCCTCAGCTGCTCTCCCAGGTGTGTCAGAGTAGGTAGAACTGCCCAGGTGAGGCTCCCACCCTCTTATACTGTATATGCTCTGCCCCTTCGCTGGGTCACAGTGCTCAGCTGTCTATCACCTCCCTACCACACATGGTCAGAGTCAGATGTTCCAAGTGATGTGATGTTGATGTGATGAAGCTCACCTTCCGCTTCTGCGTGCGTCGAGTCGCCCAAGGGCGTCGACTGAAGATCCACATAGCCATCGTCCTGCCACATAATGAGTTTGCTTCTGTCCAGGATAGAATCATAATGTGACTTCCTCTCCATGAGGAATTTGGATATTTTCTGCACGATATTTGTCCTGCATGTATCTACATAACGCGAAAAAAAAGAAACATGTACACTACGTACGATTATTACATACTGGGCATGGCAGGCTGTGGAATAATTCACTAATCTGAAGAAATCTCTCCATCAGTGCAACAAATCGAATGTTAATGTAAGCCTATTATGTTCCTATTATTAATGTATTTATTGGACATTTTTTTTAATCACTGCATTTTAAAACAAAAGTTAATTTATAAGTGAGGTGGCAAACTGCAGCGGTAGATCTACGTGTTTTAATCATGTTTGAGGTCTTCAATGAGATACGGGAAGCGACAATTGCCTTCCTGTGTGGTTCGTTGCTGCTCACGTAACTCTCAGAAAGGAAGCCGATTAAAAAAAAAACCCTCCTCAGCTGCAGACAGCTTTCCATGCAGCACAGCAGATAGGTTTCAAATACCAAAGTGACTGTTGGTGTCGTCGACACGTGTTGGAGCATCTGAAAGATGTAATCCATAAAAACTGGAAAACCCCCATTTAGTACAAACATGAGAAGCAAAGTAAGTTCTGCTATGCAAGAAGGCAAATGTTGCATGATGCAAAGAAGGAGTAAAGATTTTAATGTGTTCTGACTTATTGTTAAGTCAGTTTAACATATAGATAAGATGCATTCATTTTTATCGTGCTAGAGCAAGTTACAATTAGATTCAAGTCCATGTTGTTAAGATGTGTTGACGGCTGCACCAGCTTCAGAAACCCTCTGTGGCTGTTGAGGACACAAATGTGATATGTGGTTCGCAGTATACAAAAGTCTGGTAACTTACCATGTGGTTTGGAAGACCTCAAAGGACGGAAGATGTTGCCCAAACAGGTGATTTATATGGTAACTCCATAGTTCTCACGATGGTTGACGTGAGGATTTTCAGGTGTGAATAAGTTGATATCGAGTTGAAGTAACAAGTGTGGCAGCTGATGTCTTAAACAGTCGGCAGCTGGAGGTACTGACACCTTCTGCATCTCCTTCCTGACAATCTACTTGGTCTTCCTGTGTTGTGGTTGGCAGGTTTCACAGTGCAAAAAGAAAAAAAAATGTTGCTTCGCATTTGTGCACCCAAAGTCATATTGCATGAGAACCAATGAAAGAATTATAATGATTATAGGGGGGCAAGCAGGGAAACTGTATGGAAGTTATGTTTCTTGTTGTTCCTCCTCTTCTTCGTCCTCTGGCTGGGTGTCTGTCAGTGGAGCTGTGTGGTAAAAAGGTGTGAAACTTGGAGCACTGGTTGAAAGCCGCCGTCTGATACTCATCACCATGAGTCACGGTTACATATTCAGCAATTACGGAATCACAACTCCAACACAATTCGGTACCTCAAGAATTCCTTGGATCAAACAGAGACCAACACATTGAGATCATTTCCACGGTATTGTATTTTTTTTAACTTTATCAAAATGTTTTTGCAGGCCACCACGTTCGCCCTGAACGTCCCCAAACTTGGCACTGATTATGACGAGATACATTTTTTGATTAACCAATCTGACTGTTTGATTGAAATCAATGGCGATGTCGCAAAGAGGAAGTGAGTGCAAGTCTAGCCAACAATTGGATGTATTGACACCAAACCTTTGAGTTGGAACACATTCTTAATTCTTAAGGGTGTGAAAAAATTTGTAATTTGACCACAGGGGGCGCTGTAACACAGAATTTGTTCATGTGTCAGGTGATACTTTGGGATAAAAATGCTTTCAAGGATAAAAGATGGACAGAAGATATAATGTTTCTACTGGTAATGAAGCAAAGACCTGGCAGGAAGCAACACTGTCATTAGTGCACGTCCTGAACATTATAGGTAATGCACAGCACAAAGATGATCACATTAGACTGAATCACGTAGCTTCTCAACAAGTACACGAGTACATCGTTGGATCATCTGCTCCCTAAGAACATCAAGGCTGACTGGCGAAGTAATGTAATAAAGACATTTCAGGGTTAACAGAAGGGAGGACATTACACAGAGCAGTGGAGGAGTAGAACAAACAGGCAGAGACAGAACTCTGGTAGTTAATTGCAAATCTGTGGATATGCAATCGTATTTTATTTTATTCATACATGTGTATTTCATTTCAAACCTGCTACATACGCAGGACAGTGGAAGGCAAATACTGAAAAGGAAGATTTGAAATCCTGCCCTGAATGCAAAAAATATGTGGAGCAAACTTCCATCTTTTTCTATGATGTGGTTCAACGTGTAAGAAGGATTCTACTGTTTGTACACACAACTTTATTCGCCATTAATAATATTTAAAAGTTTCTGATTTGACTAAGTTGCGCTCAATTTTAGTACTCTGAGTACTAAGTACAAAAAAAGGACACTTCAGAATTAATGCACGTGAGTGTTACTGTGCATGGAGACGATCCGGACGGACATAACTCAAATTTTTCTTCAAGAGTCAAACAACGTGCGTGTCAGTGTATTACTTCAGATGTAATATTGCGCAGCGATTGCTTGCCTCATGTTACTTTTACCAATTTACAAAAAAAAAAAAAATTAAGATATTGAACTGTACAAAGACATTCCAGACAAACATTGAACATTGCATAACGTTCGTACGCAAGCAGCAACGTTCCTGTAAAATAAATATGTTTCCGTTTGCATTTTGAAATTACCTAGGAGGGAAAAAAAAAGTTATTAATCTAATCAACTGCGTGATTCATCAGGTGGACACGTCCACATGGCACTTAATGTTGGCAACTGCATGATAATTTTAAAGTCCACTTTGCTTTTTATAGTCTATGAAGAGCTTGGTGAGAACCCAGAGGAAGTCAACATCATAGTAATACTGAACACTTATGGCTGCAGCAGAGGCGGCAGTTCCTCTAACAAATGAGGAATCAGCTGACCACGTCACACACGAGTAAAGGCACAGTGGAGGTTTCTGAGCCACTAGAAACACCAATGAAACACATAATAGCACATTTCTTTTCAACATTAAGTCAAATCCAATACTCTTCATCAGAGATACTCTCTCTCCACAGCATCAGTCCTTTGCCATTTTTTCAATCGAGAAAAATGTAAACAGTTTGCTTTACGCAAGCATACGAAGTGGTTACGGACACTCATCACATGTCAGTTAAAGACATTCACATTTAAAAAAACAATCAAGCCCTTTGAGAGTCTGGACTTGACTGTTACAGCATGTCGCAGGAGAATTAGGCAAGAGGTTTACCGATCTGAAGAATAAATGTGAGCTGGACAAATATAACCTTGATTATAAAAGCCTGTTGTTAAAGCACAGTAGTACCAGTTAAACAATCGGACAGAAGGTCATTAAATAAAAAGAGCTTCCTGCATAAATCAAACACGTTTAAAACCATTTAAAGGCTTTTTTTTTCCATAGTAACACATAAATGAGTAAGCAAAAAAAAAAAAAAGATTTGTCAAGTATTAAAGAAATGATCTTCGTTTCCCTTTAGAGTAGTAAGCAGCACGGTTCACACACACAAACACTGCCCTTTGACCTTTACAAAAATATGTTATCATCTGGTGTTTTTTTTGTTTTTTTTACAAATTCACATCCCCTCATTGGCTGCCTGATTTCATGTCACGTCACGTATTGAACGCGATCACGTTGATGACGGACGACTGCAGCGCGTTTTTCATCGTTGATGTCTCAAACACACAGAGGACACTTGTGGTCGCATTCATTCAAAACAACGCAATCAGCGACGTACAGGTCAAATCCTCTCGCCCCCTCTCCCTCTCTGTCGAAGCCCTCCCAAGCACACTTGCACTTCTAGACGCAGACACGATCGATTCAAAGCCTGGATTATAGATCTGACAGTCCCTCTGCGTGCTCATTCAGCTCCATGGTGTAATAGTCCAGAGGATGCCTGAGAACAGAAACAAACCATTAACGGATCACGCACACACAATCGAGCATTAATTCAAATAGAGCTACTTTAGCACAGCCTGATGTCCTTGTTCCCCTTAAACTCGATCTTAAACTCTAGACACATATTGATATTGAGCATGCTGATAGAATGGTAGCATGAGGGAGGATACTGCCCTAAAATGTCCTTTTACCAAGAAATTAAAGGGCACCCACACCTATTTTTTAATAAAGACTTCTAAGAAGCTGCTCAGCTGATGAGGACAGCTGTTATAAACTCAGTCATCATCTTAAAGCAAATTATGGTTCAACATTTCTTTTATAGTGGGATCGTTGTTACCTTTAAAGGGACAATTTGCACGCAAACTAACGAGCTAGTCTGCACCGTCTTGTCTCTTAATACCACTTTGGAACATCAGAGCCGACAGTGAGTCATAACATGAAAGAGCTCCCCCGCATGTCTACACCTGAACTCCTGGAGTTAATCATCTCTCTCCAGAGCCCCTCAACCAGCAGCAGCAGGACAACTGGAGCGATAAATGAGGCGCCCTGTTACAATTTATGAAGAAGCACGACCGAGGAGAGGCTGAGACCAGCCACCCTACAAAGGATGGAAAATGATCTCATTCTTTCGGTGACTACTCGAAGTGAACATAGGTGAGTGTTCGACTGGTAAATTGAAGTAAGTGTCACCCTCTGGCTCATGCTAAGGACGTTAGTATTTCCATTTAGTATTAACAATAGACAGTGTATGTAATCCATGACCAAAATAGTAATACAATTTGTCATTGCGTTAGTAAAGGATGGGATTACTGGGAATATAAATGATTCCTGTCATACCTGACAGTCATAATGAAAGCAGTGAGTTCTCACCTCTTCCTGTAGAAATATGTGAAGAGAGCAGCTCCGAGTCCCAGTAGCAGGAGCACCGTTGCTATGAGGCCTATCTGTAACCCCAGGGCTGACGCTAGATTCAAATACAAGCTTTGTTACACTTCCTGAACAAGTTAATAAGTTTATACACGTTTATACACGAAGAAACATACAGGTTTCTCCGACTAAACTAACAGTTGACAAAATGTATAATCTTATTAATGTTTTAATGAACTAGAAAAAAAAAAGACGACGAGTTGAGACGTCGCCATTATTATTATTACGGAAGCCATTTTTTTTATCATTATATATATTGAGATGTATTTAGTCTGTCGTGTTCTGAAGAAAGAAAAACCTTCATGAAGACAAGCTATTGCAAAGGGATATCAGTACTGGTAGGTGGTACTTTATCACGCTGTTAAATGGACCTGTTGAACTATAATACCACCTAAAGGAAGTTATTTTGAGAGGTATTCATACGACTTCAAGGGAAGTTTGTTCTGAACAAAGTGGTACGCATTGATACTATATTCTGACAAGTGAAGAAACGCTTGACAAGTGGACGAAGGCCCTGAGAGCCGTGTGAAGAATGTTCCAACCTGTGCTCGTGTGTCGGTATGAGGTAGGAGCAGAGCAGACGTCTCCATGGACAGCTGAAGGATTCCTATAGGATGTCTGGATGATTAAGGCCTTCTGATGGTCTGACAGCGCCTGGATCTTCCCCCGCACTCGCAGCCACCCAGACACACAAGAGAAGTTGGCCCCTTCAACACCAACAGACAGTTGATTATCAGTTGATAATTATAGAGAAGAGTTGCAGAGCAGATGACAAATGCAAATCCATAGGACCAGTGATTTACACTGCAGAGCCAGCGATGCTTCTTAATCTGTCATCTTAGACTGTTTGTGAAAGCGTCGTCTCTTACATGTGACGGCTTCAGTTCACAGTGAGAGAATGTTTTTTCACCTTGCAGATATAAGCCCGAGATCCCACAGTGACACCTCTCCTCCAGGTAGTCAGCCGCTTCTGCAACCTTCCTACCCTGGATAAGACCACTGCAGTCTGCAGAGAGATGAAACCAAACATGGCAGATGCACATTGATAGGAATTCGGATTTCTGTCGTCAGGTAAAATAAAAAGGTCTGTGACGACACAGTGACATTTTATTTAGTATCACATCACTCACCTCCTTGGAGCCCCCGCCAGTCGCTGGACAGCGGCATGATGCAAAGGTCAATCTGACTTGAGAAAGCCGAGCTCGGGCAGATGTTGGCGCTGTGAGGCGTGGGGGAGGAGGTCGTCCAGGAGGAAGGGCTCCGGACCTCGCAGCATGCGCAGCGGCTGAGTGAGACTGGACCATCTTCCACTGACCTGCACATGAATGCAACACACACACACACACGCAGTAGTCATCAATCAATCAATCAATAATAGTAGTAATAACAAATAATTGCTCTCAGCTCTTCATGCTGTTGCGTTTACCTGACAGCTGGAATCACTTGGCTCCCTCTAGTGGTGGACAGAGAGGAAAGCAGCTGTTGGCTTTCGCTGAACACCAGCGTATCTCTGAGGCTGGAGTTGGTCAGAGCGGTGCCGGCTCTGCAGACACTGAACAGGTCATAGCACAGAACCACGGCTCCTTGTGCCGGCATTGTGGAGCCTTCTGGGAACGTCTGATCTATGCAGCACAGAGAGGAGATGAAGGATCAAAGAGAGAGAACAGGACAGGGGGAGGTGAAAGGACAGAGAGGAGTGGGTGGGAGATGCTTCCTGCAGGGATCCTCACCTGCTCCAGTGACATTTCCAACCATGTAAAATCCATCCTGGTCGATGGATCCAGTCAGAGGAAGGGTGATGGCAGTCCCACTGTGCTCCTGGTCGAACACAGTGAGCACCAGGCCCCGCAGGTCTGTCATAGGGGACCCGTACAGCTCCACAAAGGCCCTCTGTTGGCTGTGATTGGTCCAGTGGCCACTAGCCACCTCACTGATGACCACACCTTCAGGGGCCGGAGGAGGGCGGGGACAGCTGTTCTCCCGCAAAGGGGTGGGTGGAGCTACCTGCAGAGATTGACGCAAGAATTTTTACATCAGATGTTGCATTAATTCAAGTGAATGCACTAGTTTGGTAAATCTTATACTCACTGAAAAAGCAGACAGGTCGTAGGGGTAAAGGCCCCTGCAGCGGCTGAGGGCCTCGTCACCAGGCAGAACCTCTGGATCCTCCAGCAGGGGCAGCTGTCCTGGTGTCAGAGCTTTACTCAACTCCTGCGCCTCCCTATCTGATCCTCTCTGTCGGTACACCACTGCATCTAGAAGTCCTTTGGTGGGAATTCCCCGTTGCGTAGCTGACGGCGGGCTGTACGGGCTACGATACACAGCCACTGCATCCGGTCCGTTCTGGATAGTGTTGGGAGGCAGGCGGAGCGACGGAGCTGGCACCAGCCGGTCGCTGCCCAGCAGAAAGTAGCCCTTGGACGTGGTGAAGTGCCCGCTAAGGCTGATCTCCCTGTAGGGTTTGTTGTTGTGTGCACTGAACAGTAGAATCCAGATGCCCTGCAGGGAGACTCGGCGTCCTGACGGGTGCCACAGCTCGATGTACTCGCCGTCCTCAGCCGCGCCCGGCGTATCAGTGTTCAGCTCGTTGATCAGGAAGTCACTGTTGCCCCAGGGTGGGAGGTGAGCCGGTGTGTCTGTACCGCCTGGATTCACTGAAGAACAGGAGAAGGCATCTTCAATGATGTGAAATCAAGAGGTGAATTACAGACTCGACTGTCGACCTAGTAAGAATAAACAATCCTCATCCTGAGCAGGAGATTGTTCATTGATGCTCAGAGGCTACAAAAGCATTCAAATGAGGGATTATCTTACTGCAAACACAGGTCGCGCCATGTTTACACGTCTTCAAAGGAAATTTGAAGCACATAATGTGGCGTGTGCTTTTGGGCTTCAGGCTGTATTGAATTGACATTCTGCTTGGCAGCAGGTTGACAATGTGACGTTCGACAGGCTATTAATAAAGACTAGTCATCATCTCCCTCTTTACCAAACGCAAGGCGTTGTGTGTTGGAAAAATCTGTTAATTCACTTCTTGCTCCAGGGGCGCATCTTACATCTTATTTATGTTTTCAGAGAGACTGTGTTTAGCCTGTAAACGAAAATATGAGCTTGTTCCACCACCTACAGTACATTTGTCAATATTTGTGAGGTGCATTCACTCACTCACCGATACTGTAAGGGCAGATCTTTGGCCACGGGCACTGGTTGGGCTGCCCGGGCGTTTGCGGGGCCTCCCAGAAGACCCCAGGATCTCTGGTCCAGGTGGCCACACCACAGCGACTGAGGTAGAAGCCTCCTTCTCTCAAACTGACAAAATAATTGACATGTTGTCATATTAGAATTTCTCAGTGATGGAAGTCCACATTGCACGTTGACCAAATAACAAAGTCTTTAATGTAATACAAGACAACAGTTGAGAGAGTTCTAATGTTAAATCCTGTATAGATTTTGTTAAATTCTTGTAGCCACTCAAAAGTGTATAAAAATGGCTGTGAGAGCTCACTCTGATGACACATGGAAAACTGAGGGGAAATAAAAGCTCCGGGAAAGAGGAACAGTAGTCACAAGTTGCCCATCACCCCACAGAGTGTTGCAACAGGGAAACTATCACAGCTTCTTGCCTGTTGCTGAGCTGATAAGGCTGTCGTCCTGGGATCAGGGTTTCTGTGAGGTTGGCACTCGGCTTGTTTCCAGGACCAGCGAACACGAATGCATCCAGAGGCTGAATCTGGCTCAGCGGACTGCCCACAGGAAACTCTGTAGCTCTGCCACCGTAAATGGCGACTGCCCCGGACTCATCTCCTGAGGAGAGATTATAAGAGGAAGTGAATGGATGAATCGGCTAGACAGCATTCAAAGAACAAGACAGCACACTGACCCTTCATGTAGCTCTTCTCCACGGTCATGGTGATCAATCCATTCCTGGAGGTGAGGACGTCCACATCCTTGCTCACACTCACCCGGTCCGTTTTTCCATCCAAAACTACTAGAACCAGAGGGCCTGCGGCCGGGGCCTCTGTGAGCTCTACGAACCCGTCCACCTGCCCTCCTCCCAGCTTCAGCTCAGTGATGACAAGAACGATTGCTGGGGCGGCCGGCGGTGTGCAGTTGTTCCGCTGGCCTGGGGAGGGTGAAGACACCTGGAAGCCCCAGCGATCCTCAGACAACAGGCATCTCTCGATGGACTCGTCCCCCTCAAGTGCGGTTTCGTCCTCGACGAAGGCTGGTTCCCCAGGCGTCAGGATTTCAGCCAGGAACTCTGCACCGCCAGTTCGGCGAGTCATGTAAACGACAGCATCCACTAGGCCGACGGCAGTGACGTTCATCTTCTCACTGTAGCGGGCAGCAGACGTGTGGTAGAGGACGACAGCGTCCGGGCCGTTTTGGACCGTGTTCGGGGGCAGAAGGATGGCCGGTTTGGGCAGCATGTCCACCGAGCCCACCAGGAAGAAACCTCTGTCGTCCGTGCTCTGGCCCTTCAGGTCCAGCACCTTGTAGGCTACATTTCCATTTCCATTATAGAACACGAGGCTGTAGCCATCCAGAGAGGCTCGTTGTCCACTGGTGTGATACAGCTCCACAAACTCGGTGGTGTCCAGTCTTGGGTTGTCGGCGTTGATCTCGCTGATGATGAGGCAGGGGTCCCCATTTACTACCACCACCAGGCAGAGACTGGCCACGAAGGCGAAACTGAGCTCCATGGCTCTCCAAAACATCTGGACAGCAGGGCAGCTGCTGCAGGAAAAGGAACAACAGTTGAAAGAGTAAAAATTAAAAGTTTGACTTTAGAAGATACAGAAGATATCTAAGATATGTCAAGCCAACTAGAGGATTAGATACAAACTGACCAGAAGGGGAACATACAGGAGAACATGAAATACTAGAACACTAGAATACTAGAACTAAAGGAACAGTCTCAGTGATGGAGAACATCCTGAACATTAGTGGAAATGGCTGGGTGATAAATCCTCAAGCAGACTGAACTGAATATCCTGTCAAAGTTGATCCCAGAGCACGGAGAAGTGAGCCAATCTCTCACACTGAGAATGCGGCCACATACATTAGCTCGCAGTTTAAAAGGAGGAAGCTGAAAACCTCTGAACTGACCACACGGCGAGGCCCTGTGAGAACCAGACTGGACGACATACTAGGACTGACCTCAAAGTCCCACAGAGAATCCCGTGTGATACAAGCAATAGAGAGATACAGGAACGAAAGTCAATCCAACCCTTCCTGCAGTTGTACTTTTGAGGAACATGTGTCAGTTGACGGTGACTAGTGACCAAAAACACCAGTCAGACATCGACCCTGCCATCGCAGAGGGAAGCCAAAAGACATGAATCAGATGAATATGATGCAACTACAGAAACACAACATGACTTTAAGCCAAATTCCAACCCATGACTGAGACCAGACAGAAGATGAGAGAGTCAGAGAGGATAATATGTCTACTTCAGATGATCCATTACATGATGGTTTTTATCTAAATGTTTCCTAAACTCACTTTTTAAGCGTAGAAATATTGTCATTTTAAGGAAAATGCTCCCCGGCTCTCCTCACAGCACCCTGGTCAAATGTAGCTCTTCTGACCAGGCTGCTTGGAGAGGAAAACTCATGAATGAGTCTTCTGTAAGTCTATTTTTTGTTCCTGGTGACATTGGGACTGCACGTCTTCTGCATGAGTCATGTAACGTTACGAAACACTGGCGAGCAGATGGAAACTTTACATGAAGAGATGAGAAGAAACAACATTTAAAGTGAATAACGGGAGATACGTTGTAAAACACACATGATACCGTTACAATCCTGTTTCAACAGTCAAACTCTTCGCAGCTGTAAAATGTTCCTGCGTTAGTTTGCACACGACTCTCGAGGAAAAACTAAACCGTCTTCAGAGTATCTCTGGGGGTCAATTCTGCCCTGGAATTATCTCCCATCTCACGACAGTTATTCCAGTCACGGTGAGGCTGCCATGCCTGCATCTTTCCGTCGAGCTAAAAGCCTTTTTAGTCGATGTTTCTATCAACCCGACACCGCGTCCGATAAACCCCGCCGGGACTCACCGTGTCGGCCGGGTGTCGCTCGGTTCTCCGTCCGGTGCGATTTCAAATCGGAAATAATATTGTTGAAGTTTTGCTTTCTGCCTTCCGCCGCTCCCTTCATTCACAAAGCAGCACTTTCTCCCCCCGATCCGGACTGTGGGCGGTCAGACTGGCTGAGGGGGATGATGCCTGCCAGGGAAGAGCTTTTTTTTTTCTCTCTTCTTCTCCCCATTCAGCCATCAACAGCTGAAGATAAACTCAGAATTCAGAGGTGAACCGTGTGAGTTCATCTTAAAGATGCTTTTTTACTATCAAAACTGCCTTCGTTTAATAATCTAATCCCATTGAAATACTTGAGATTCATCCCAACGAGCCTCAGACGGACCTGAAGGGGCCCCTGACACCACTCTGCGAAATAAGGGCTCATTTGTAACACTTCAATGAGAGAGAAAGTCCCGCCCAACAACAGGTCAGCTTTTGTATCCACAGTTTGATGGTTCCTCAGGGAGATTTCAAGTTTATCTTTCATCTGACTTCCCAAGAATGTCATTGTAAACTGCTGCCCACAGATATTAGAAGTAACACTAAAGCTCAGGGGAGTTGTAGTTCTTTAAGGCAAGTGTTTATAATGACAGGACGATACCTGTAACACTAAAGCTCAGGGGAGTTGTAGTTCTTTAAGGCAAGTGTTTATAATGACAGGACGATACCTGTAACACTAAAGCTCAGGGGAGTTGTAGTTCTTTAAGGCAGGTGTTTATTATGACAGGACGATACCTGCCATAATGAATAAAGCCTCAGTAATCAAGAAAAAGCTATTTTCTTTAAATATCTATGTGTTTATTTTCATATTTAATTACATTCCAAATAAGGGGCTACATTTATTTCTGTTTTCATTCATGAATTTTGGTTCTGTTTTAGTGGCTTTGCCTTTTTCTGTCTGTCGGTTAGCAAGATTAATTCATTCATTGGATTATGTTTGTTTCCCAGAGGGACCCAAATCAAGCAAACATGGGAGCACTAGTTGTTTTCGGCGAGATATAATTTACAGTACTCCGCTGTGTGTACTTTATGAGTACTTGTGCACTGTGACGCAGGGTGCTGCACAGTGAGTGGGAGGGATGAGGCCTCTGCAGGGGGTTAATGTCCCCCTTTGGGCCCCTCAGTGTGTTCATCTAGCTATTATTGAATGATTTACTCACTACAGCTACAGAGCAGAAATACAAACATGATAAAAAAAAACCAATCTTGACACATTTACAGATTTTAGAAGTCTAATATTTTGAGATTATAATTAAAAATATCAGTATAACTGTTCTGTATTTATGTTTTAAAGGCAAAAGGAATCTGATAAGAATGCTACTGTGATGTAATACACAGAAATGAACTCTAGTACCACAGCAGTAATTTTCAATAGTATACCAAGTTAAAATCAAGTTCAGTTAAATCACCATAAACTGAACCCCGACAGTTATCTGCATGATTCAGAGTTTATTCTCTGTTTTCTTTTCTTCAGGTCAACTAAGACATTTCCTGGAAGCTTCTTATCAAAGGGGCCTCGACTTATCTCTCCTGAGAATCAGAGGAATGTGTAGCAAACGTTTCAATGTGTCGCTGCACTTCAACAACACGAACAAAACACAATATTTACTGCAATACCTTTTGTTTCCTCCTTCAGATGATTCTCGCAGCCTCTTCCGTCGTCTGCTCGGATCCAACGGACGCGTTGCTCCGAGTCCCCAGCAGATTCTCAGTGGCACCAGATATTGTACAACTGACCACATGAACTGAGAACAGAGAATCTGCTTCCAGGGAAACTGTTGAAAGTATTTGCTGAGTCAGGAGGATGAGAGTTTCATTTCTGTCAAACCAATATAGAAATACAGTCATGGGTCTTCTGCTGTTGGGGAATTACAGCATGTTGAAAATACTAAATCTGATCGACTACAACTCACCTTATTTAACATTAATGTATTTCTGTGGCTTTTAGCTATTTGTAATATTTACAGTTATTTTATAAATATGTCAAGTGACCAATCCACTGACCTTCTGTTCCATTAAAAGCTCTTGTCACTGACTCATTTTAAAATGATGGCATATAACTTAAATGCTCTTTTCCCATCTCAGATCTGTTAGTTTATACATTTGTCTGAAAGGATTTATTGAACAAGACAAACATATTTCTTATGTTGGTCATTATGCTCGTTTCAGTGTCGGAGACAACTTCTTTCACGTAGTTATTTAAGTGCATTTCAAGCATCGTACAGGCTGGACATCAAACTTGAATGAACATTCGAAACTTATGAAGATCTTAGTTCCCCTGCTATTGAGGTGATTAACACATAATAGGAACCGAAAACGAAGGACTTGGACTTCATGAGTAGAGCGATTGTTCTCACTCCGAGGACTCTGGTCAGATCAAAGACAACATTACACATCAGTAATTGTTCCTTTTTTAAACCGATATTATTATTCCAATAAAGTAAAAGACCAGTGCTGGTTGGGGAACAGGTTTTATATATCTAACATGTGAAATCAAATGGACATATACCTGCTTTTATTAGTATTTTTGAAATTGCTTTAACCTTACTGTTGATTTTCCATTTACTGTGTAATAATTGAAATAACGAAGAGTTTCCTGTTTGTCATCTGTCCGCATTTTCTCTCTAAACATCTGGATTTATATGCCACCGTGTAGCTGGAAAACAAACCTGAGAGCTATAGTATGTAAATTGGAAGTGAGAGTTTCGGTGAGAAGGAAGTAAAGAAGGACTGTTTTATGGTCTGACCAAGTGCAGCATACTTCAAGTTGAATAGCTTCAATGCCTCCTATTGCCACAAGATGGACCCATAAGCAAGGGAGTGTGTTCGGTGGCCTGTGGATCAAATTAAACTGTCAGCTGGTGAAAATAAAAGTGCCATAATTCACCCCCCTGTAGGTGAAACTGTTAAAGTGATGTAATTCTGTGTGTGTGTGCGTGCTTGTGTGCGTGTGTGTGTGTGTTGTGACGTGACACAGACAAAAGGTCAGAGGAAATGTCAACGATATGCACGTTGTGTGTTTGTGACGTTTGCGAGCATTTCCAACTTCATTGAGTTTCTGTCTGAACGCTGTTCACTTCAAACCATCAACAACTCGATGACAAGGTGCAGCTCATGACTGTATCGTGTCGATGACTCATTACTTTGCTGCTGTTGCACGTGATTCATCACCGGTCCCTTCTCGGAGCAGAAAGTTCCCTCCCCGGCACGTAACATGGAAGAATTGTTATGCTCAGTGTAACACAGGAGTCAACTTAATTAACTAGACCATTTAATATAGTCTCATCTGCACCAGAATCATTAGTACGCGAGTTGGAGTTTCATTTAATACTTGGTAGAGTAACAGAGGAGAAGGTTAATTGACCCCAACCTCGGCTGACAGACTATTAATCACCAGCCACATAACTTTATCATTTCACTGTGATTCATCGGATGAAGTTACCTTTGGCAAGGTTCTTTGCCTCTGAAGCATTCTACCTCAAACTAGTTAGGTTCAGCAACATAAGCAGACGAATTAGACAGCAGTGCATAAGAACTGGATAAAGTTACAGACCCTGACCTCACTGTTTCTTTCATATATCATTTATCAAGAAGACAAGTTGCTCATATAATCTGCATGCCAGCGGCGTAAAAATGCATCAAGCTCATCATTACGAAGCAGGATGCACATGTCATCCCCGAATGTGCTGTCATATCACTCGTTGGATCGCTGTAAAGAATCTGACAGCGACTGTGTGAGAGCGTTGAGTCATTTTGTTGGACATGAAGGCAGCCGGCATCAACCTTGACTGAATCATCACATAGATATGAGGAGCAGCAGTGGAGGATATATTCACCCACTGGGAGCAGCTAGACTTCAAATACTGGAGCAGGCAGCATCATATAACAACCATAGAACATACTGCCCCCGATTCCACGATCAAGACCACCTGCAGGACAAAATCTGGGCATATTACAATGCAATATTGCAGCGTTGAAGTGTTTCCACTGAAGCATGATGTTCTGTTGGATGCAGGTTTATTAATCAGAGGGCGATTAGGACGTTTGATGTTTCCATGATAGGAATACAAATACTTAAAAGTCAGTCATCACAGGCTTTTTCGATGATCCTGAATACAAATACACGATGCCCTATCTGCAGCTATCTCACACCAACGATTGCTTTGCATGCTGTTGACTCTAAAAGCTTCCCTGGTGTGCCTCAAGCAAAATTTTTCATCTCATTAGCCTGGACAGACATTAAAACTGGGACACTGTAATGACAAACAAGGTTTGTGCCTGAATCCGCTGAAGGAAAGCGTGGAGCAATTAAACGGAGAGAGAGGCCATGTTAGCTGGAGTGTTTGTCTACTACAGTTCTCGGAGGCGTGACGACGGTGAATTATGTGATAAGCAATCCATCACGGGGAGTCATGCATGGAGGAGATGTGGCCACGTATGTGTAATGTTAATGGTGTGCGTATGTGACTGGAATGTCCTGGATGGTGGGGTTTAACATTGATGAACAATGTGGGCAGGTCTGTTTTCTCTCTCTCCCTCTCTCTCTGTCTTGCAGGCACAGAGGAGGCTTTCTCCCACTTCCTCTTTTTAAACCACCCAAGGCACCCAAAGAACCTCATCAGCATTCTACATGCACCACCAGCTCACTGCATCCAATCACGTGCGCTTACCATACCGAGTGCTTGTGTGTCTGAAATAAATGTGTGTGCGTGATGTGGAGGAAGACAGGCAGGGAGAATCCCTTTGTGTCTCCGTGAAGCCCCAAGGTCACGTTTAGAGGCTCATGCACTTGGGGACGTGCGGCGAGTGTGAGGTGGAGATGATATTCCAGGTCTGAGCGTGGGATTAGCACCGTCATGAATAATACATGCAGGTGAACGGTGACAAAAGACACTGATGTTCTTCTGACTGACCAGATGTGGGATTGGTTATTGATCTAAAGTGATGCTTCATTTCCCTTCTTAACATCTCCAGCAGCGCCTGGCGGGTTCAGTCGGAGCTTGTTTTTGACGGCGGTGTCGTGCTCCGGCGGTTATTCCCAGGGGTTAACTAATCAGCAGGGATGATAGGTGTGAGAGCAGGAGCTCGGCCCCTAAGTCGATTCCTCTAAGAGATTGCAGTCATGTTTGATACCCAGTTCCCATGGCAACCGGCGACGGCGGTGTACCTGACCTACATATGTGCTGTATGTACACAAACCCGTGCTAACCATCTGTTACTGTTGTTCTGTACGGCGGCTCGTGGCGCCGTTGAGTGACTGCTGAATGAGTCTGGCAGTGATTGCGAGGACAAACAGAGGAGCCAGGGGCTTCTTTCACCAGTTTTGAGGAGCTGTCAATGAGTTGTGTGAACAAAGGCTGAGAGTCACATCCCCGCTGTGTCAACAATAGGCACTGTAAACATAAGAAGCTATTATCATAACTATGATGACATATAATTTGGGGAAAGATGGTTATATTTGTGATTTTTAAAAAGGGTCAGAAATTGTTGGATGTATCACTTTAAAAAGGTTATTCAAAGAGAATTTGAATGGGTCACTGAACGACTTTACCAACACGCCACTATATTTAACTGTATTGTAAAAATGCAGGTATTCACTCATTTAGAAATAAAATATTTAGCATTACATATATGAATAACTATTACTGGGAAAATGTTCTAGTAGCAAACACCTGACACCTGTTTTCACATCTGGACACACAGAAACATCTGCATTAATTTACAGTTGTGTTTTCAGTGGTATAAATTCAACATCCAATGTCCTTTTAACTTAACTCAACCAACTCCTGAGGGAAATATCCCTCTGTTAAGCTACAAACTGGTCTGCTATGTCCACCGGCTTCTGTTAAGTTCGCAGCTTAGTGCAGGGAAAGTAGCGCTGAGTGAATGTTCGGACCAGGAAACAGCTGTCAGGGAAGCACAACCACAAATCAATGGGCTAATAAATGTTTAAAGCTGGAGAGCTGATGGGAGCCGCAGAGTTGGGTGATAATTCTCACTGGTTCTATCGCAACAATAAAAGCCTGTCACATACATGGAATCTTTAAATATTGATTATTGCTGCTTTAAAATGCAGCAGTTTCTCTGTAAATTACTTGTCAGTATGATCAGTGTTACTTCATATAACCTGAGAACAAAGTATCTCGTACATAGATTTAGATCTTATCTGTACTTAATGTTCCACCTTCTTGTTCGCCCCCGTCTCTCTCTCTCTCGCTATTCAAATAGCTGGTACTTCTCCTCTTTCTCTTGCTCTTTTCCTCTCCTCTCCTCTCCACTCTGTGTTTCATCGATTCCGCCTAGACAGGTCGGGGGACCGTGGTCCCCTGTGGGGCATTCTGGGTAATAAATCTAATTCCTGTCTACTTGTGGAGGCTCATGGGAAGGTTCTGGCCCACTTCTCACCCAGACGAATATATCCACCAAATGGAGGAAAGTGGGCCAAAAAAAGTAGCATAGCGGTGCTCCTAAATAAATTATGTTTGCTAAAGGACCACCGAGTGAACTTTTTGACGGCAATGAATTGCGGTTATTTCTTTCATCATAAAATCTGCTTTGTTTATTGCAGAATTAATAAATCACTGCTGCACCAAACTTCTGTAGAAACACTTGAAGAGTCAAATACTCCCTGAGATATTAATGAAAATATTCCAATATTTTTAAAGTAGAAGTTAGTCCGACCGAAATGTCAGTCAAGTGTTTGGTAAACACACCAGACATCAGAGTCGCATCTGAATCGGCTGGGAGGGTACAACCACACGTTGCCATGGTGATGCCACCTACTTCGATGCAGTTGAGACGAACTCTGGCTCGTTACACAAAAGCTGTAAATGCCATCATCTCCATTTTTATATCCAAAAAAAGGGAAGGTAAACATGTTGGGAAATGTGTTTATTGCCATTTTAACCTCTATATAAGATCCTTGTTTTATATTTCCCTTCAACAGTTGCTCCGAGCCAACTGAAGTTATTCTTAATAACAAATTAACAAGGCCTCAAATAACTCCAGGTGCTATAAGAGAAAGCCTTTTCATTCTAAGAATGAAGGCCAGATTATGACTAGAATACCTAACGGATGACTCACTTCCTTAAAAACACTTTGTTCTGTACACTATCCGCCAGTCACAATATCACCGTGTGCCCTCTCGCACCTCTCTCTCCTCTCATTCCTCTTCGTCATATAAGAAGTGTGAAAGAGTAATTTCAGTTCACGTCTCCCGGGACCGAATACTTGGAAATATCCGGGACAGCAGCTGTTGCTCTGAGACGTGGGCGAGGACAAAAAGGCCGCATGATGTTTGAGTCTTGTGCCGTTGTTTTGAGAGAACCGCGGCTATTTGTGAAGCACTTATAGCAGCATTAACATCTGGTTCTGGATAAACTGTGTTGCCGAGGGATGTAAAAATATCACAATGAAAAATTTGGAGAGGAGATGAAAGTGCTCTTCGGGACAATAGAACGCAGCCTTGTCTGATCCAGTTAAGTTAAAGTGGGCAAGACACAGGAGGAACATGCTTCCTGTATTTCTCAGCAGGTGGCTCACAATTATCCGAGCCCAACGCGAGCACGCGAAGCTAAACGATGAAATCTAATGTACGATAATGGTGAGACCAAAACAAAGACAGCAGGCGTTTCATTTGTATTTCTAAAAAGCCTAAAAACACAAACACAAGCTGATTCTTTCTTCACAACCTGAGCAACGATAAACAAGTGATGCTAGGTGGTCGCCGTGATCGCCCGTCTTCACCTTTTCTTGAATCTTCTTTGAGGAGCTGTTTCATATCTTATGCAGTTCGGCTACATGTGGTGCCGGGAATCGTTCTGCCTGAATGCGTCGCCATAATTAAAAATGGAATTTATAGTCTGGAGAGCAACTGGTTCTGAGGTTGCATTCATTTTTAATGGTTTTCCAGAATGGGAAAGGGGGGGGGGGGACTCTACCAGGTGTCGCTTTATAAGTGAGTCCAGTTTTGGGCCAAATACAGATGTGGCTTTAAAGAGAATCCTTAATATTCACAGGTACAATTCGCATGATGTAACATCGGTGCACTCTGAGCCCTGCAGATGCAGGAACACCTTATTATAGAAGTGCATTGCACTCGTTTCTCGTTGCAAATTCTCCAATGCTTTCAGTTCAGACAGTTCATTTGTCACGGCGGCCCACAGGAGACTGCTTGAGCTGGCACGAAGCCTTCCGACGGAACAACGTGCCGCCTTATTCAGTATGTATGAGAAGTGACTACAATTAGCCTTCTTTCACCACGAAGTGTCTTTTCACTCTTTCATCTCCCCATTTGCAGCATGAGCGAGTTATTTCTGACTCCCTCGCTGGCGATGATACACGAGGGAGGAAATAACAAATGAAGACAACCTTTCTTTGCTCCGGGTCTTTTGTGTTTTTTTTTTTACTCTGAGCTGATGATGGCGAGTTGCCTGACTTGGCACATGCATCCTCTCATTGAGCGACTGCTCCTTCGTGCCTGGTTGCATTGCTTTTCCAACAGTTGTTAATGTCTTGGGATATTTTGACAGTCGAATAGATACTCTGCGTGCAATTCTGCATGACTTCTTGCAGCCATCATGCATAGAAATGCAAACTTATAAGCTTTAATTCGTACGTGCATCGCATCCTCCTCGCCTCCACCTCCTGAATACATAGAGGAAACTTTTGTTCCAGAGCACTCTGCTATAACCTCACACATAGTCCCGCCTTGTAAAACATCTGTAAAGATATACAATATGTGTCCTGTCATGTCCCGGGTGTGGTGAAGAATACGAAATATGATCATGTAATTATTTAGTACCTTTCCAACGCTGCCATTGTTTGACAAGCTACATTTGACATCATGAAAATGACTCATACAAACTGCGAAGGCGTATTTTTCTATCCCGGCGTCGTCAGTCATCCCTTTCCCCTCAAAGTATCGCTCAAGCGTGAAAACCTGAAGGTTACGCCTTTATCCTCCAACAAGACTCTCGCTGCAGGCTGCGATCTGTCAGCAGAAATGAACTGATTGTTAAGTCTTACTCTGAAGCTCTTATGACAGGAGTCTTGATTGGTCACCACCCTGGGAATAATGGTCTTTCATATGGCTGGGATTGGCTGCCGCCAGCAGCAGACTTAAGAAAAGTCAAACAGGGCGACACCGTGCATAAACCCGGGGTGTGTTCCCGGCCAACTCACGAGCATCGCTGTTGAAACCTGTGCACACCTGTGGCCTCCGAGTTGTCTGTGGCCGTCGGTAATTGTGAATGAGTTACTGTTAGTCACCTTCATTTACTAACCACATTCAATGCAGCTATTTTTTGCATGTTATTTTAATAATACATATGTCTTAAAATAGATTGCGGTAAAGTGGATTGCTGAACTGCTGTTCGTGTTTCCTTAAACAAACCCCTAATCTGCAAGTCTATTCTAACACTTCTCGCTGCTTGGCGGTGCTGTTTAATTATTTAAGGGTTTTCTAAAATGTTCCTCAGTGAGGCTTCTTTCTCTGTGCATCCCTGCCTGTTTGCATAAGTGCCGATGTGCATAGGAGCCGCTGGTGTAATGTGTTTCGAGGCATTTTGCATTTTTGAACGGTAATAACATCACTAATAGAAAAACGTCCACACTGAATCCGGCCTAATCTAATTTCTGAGGCATCAGCTTTCTGCGTTTATGCAGCCTCATTTTTTATATTTGCTTAAGTATAAAAGTCTTGGAAGCTTTACACTTAAACGGGTCCGTCCATCTAGGTTGCCGTAGAAACCGGTGATCAGCAGCCTTGTTAATCTCCTCCTGGGAGATCCCAGATGGCTCCTTACACCGTAGCCTAGGTGTCCTTTCCCTTTTTTTGGCACCAATGCTCCTGAAAGGAAGATACCACTGGGTGCGCTGTCCAGCTTCAGCCCATGGGTGAGTTTGGAAAAGAGGACCATCTGGAACATTGTTCAGCAAGCAAAAAAATAAACTGGACCTCCATGATGTCATCACAGCGGAAGGACAAGCCACTTGAAACTACAGAAATACTAAAGCAAACTGATGTATTGCAGCTTGACAGCCAGGTTCTGCTAGTACGTTGTAAAGTGTGTAAACTTGAGAGAAAACTCCTTCTCTGCCAGACGGGTATCTTCTCAAACAGCCCTGACAAGGTCGAGGTTATCCTCCCGAGACTGCAATTACGGTTGTTTGAAGATAACCTCGGCATCTCTGTGGGTCTAT
>CAAKHC010005785.1:15636-30210 GCA_901007825.1 Macroramphosus scolopax | reverse complement strand
TGGGGTATGTCCTAATCACTTCTTGGAAAACCAGCGTACGCCGTCCCCTCAATCAAACTTTGTCCCCACTTCACAGAAAAACACAAAGAGGTCTGACATGCAGTCAGAGCGGTGTGAAGCTGGAAGTGAAATCAGCGAGTGCAGTCACTTCCTCAGCTCAGTCACAGTGGCGTGCAGCGTGACTCACTCTGATCTCCACCTGTAGCACATCGTGATACCTCCAACATTTCAGTTCACTTCTATTTAAAGTAACAGAACGTGCAGGAGCTTGATGCTGTGAAGTTTGTTATTGCTATTTTTTTTTTTGCCTCTCAAGAATTGATTTATTTTGAAATCCAGAACTTCTGTTACAAACAAACTCTGTGATCTACTGAACATTTCGAAATTTGCAGGATGCCTAAAAAGAAGCAGAAGTCAGAGCTGTGGTTCACTGCTGTGGAGGTGCAGCAGGCAGGGCGCCGAGCCTCATCAACCAGCCAATTTCACAAACTGCGGGGAGAGGATTGTGCTATAGCGGTCAGTTATCTGATATGGGGCAGGAAAAGAGGCCAGCCAGATTAATGTGAGAAGTCTGGATTTCTTGTTCCCAACTAGATCACTGCAGCTTTCTTTCATTCAGCCGTAGCTTCAGGGAGCGTAAAACACAAAGACGCAGAGATGTCGGGTTTGAAAGGCTTTCAAAATAAAGTACAAGGTTGCACTGAAAGCAGATTCTAAAATGACAGCATCATATTCTTGTGTTTACATGATTCTTCCAGTATTTCCAGGTGGGACTGATCATGAGCAGATGGAGGCGGATGCTGGACTGTGGTGTTTGCTCACCACAGGTACATTCACAGCCTCAGCGTTCCAGTGCTCTTCAACCACAGCGAGGGGACCTCACCGAGGGGTGCTATCCCAATCAGGAGGGTGTTTACTCAATAATCCATGTCCCAGCAAGTGTTATGAATACTAATCGACTGACTGGCGGGGAGTCTGCACGGGCAGCGAGTGAAAACATCGATTCCAATATTTTTGACTTTAAATCATCAGTCTGATTTCCGTTCTCCGCTGTAAAGCATCAACTCTGTTGTGTGTAACTGCAGGCTGTATAAATGAAGCTGACTTGAAATGTCAGAGCTATCGAGGTGGGCTACTCAAATATTGGCGACCCAAAGCACACTGAATCTCGCCCCCGAGTCTGTTTGTGACGGAGGACGAGATCAATCTGTGCTTGTCTTCGTCAAATAAGAGGCAATTTACATGATCTAGTCAAGACAATGCAGGTAATCATCACCCATGTCCAGCCGGAGATGGCGGATTTCTTCCCCGTTGTCAGGGGATTGCGGTGGACATAAATTATCTCTGGAGCTGCATGCTGTAATTCCTCTGTCACAGCTGCACCCCTTTTTTTTCCCCCACTTGTTACTGAAACTCATTAGCAGGTAATTGAAAGTCACAACGCTGATTATGAGAAGCGCTCGAGCAGCCTCCCAGGGGTCTTTGCATTTTACAAGCTGGTAATGACAAGCGGGCAGTGCTCTTGTTTACCACAATTCACGTGGGATTTGGGTTGTTAACAGGCAAGACAAAACCTGCTTCGGGTTCCCGGTTAATTATGATGTGTTTCAGCACGTCTGCATCAACTTCGCCGATCGTGACCTCCAAGACGCGGCCTGAGGTTTGTCTGAGATTTCTCCCCTGATGCTGAAAGAAAAAATCCCTCCGAGCACAAAGGCATCAAGTTACTGGGATAATGTTGATGTGTCATGATTTCTAGCATACAGCTATAATGTTTAAAGGAGTAGTTCGTAATTTTTGAGGAAAAAAGTCGAGCCTTTTGTATTTCTACATCTCCCTCCCTCAACGTGTCTTTAACTTTGCATTGGTACACATTTATCAGTGTCCTTGGTCTGAAAGCTTCATTGTTATTGATGTTTTGTCTAATTCGCAGACAGCACGTCGTGCATTGCTGCTCAAATTGAACATTATCGCTGCATTGTGAGATTTAAAGTCGGCCTGTGTGGTAGAAGCAGAACATCAGCAGATTGATAACACATCACATCGGCGGCGGATCTGTCCTCCGTGCTGGGAAAAACTGAAGCGTGAAAGATGACAGATGTCGGTGGGTGGTACACACAGGTCCTGTGGCAGTCCGGGGCGCATATGCGAGCCTTCAGAATTCACGGTGAACGTCTGGCCTGTCGGGGCGACAATGACAGCATCAGCATGAAAAGAAGGTATGAATCTTCCTGTGGTCATAAATCAATGTGATGACACGTGTTTGATCACATTCGAATCTACCGTCTCGATTTAGAGACTTGACACCTCAGCAGAAACATTGTGACAGTTTAATCAGACACCTGTCCAGCTTATTATTGAGTTGTGCATTTAAAAAAAATAAAATGAATCTATAATCTGCCAATTATATTATGCTATCTTTAGTGCGGCAGGAACATTTTCCCCTGAAGGCACCTCAAGAGAAAAGTATGGATGGTTGAACCTGCAAGGATCTCAGCTCTGGAATAGATGTTATCAATAAGATGTGTGTCAATCATCCTGTTGGATTTGGATTTTTCTCCACGCATTTGCCCTGATTGTGTCTTGAGACATATGATCAATGTGCCCGTTGCACCATGGACGTTCAAAGCAAATGTGGTCAAACTATCTCAAGAGCCATTCTTCGGACATCGTGCACCAAAGCCGTGCAGTAAGTTGCAGCACAAGCAGACATGACGAGCCATCTGTGCAAGGAGACACTTCGGCGTAACGAACACAATGTTTCAGCATTACAACCCAAAGCGAGATGCACGGTCAATAATCTGGTGCTGTTTTTCTAAAACAGGATTCAATTGTCTCAGTTGCTTAGCAATGGTGGCAGATGACCACACACTGTCTGAGAGTTTATGTCTGGCGTCGGCCGAATGTGGCGGCATTCCTCCGGCGAGAGGCACATAGGATGAGAAGAAGGTTTTTCTTCATGGTTTGAAGTCACTGAACAACAGCAAAGGCTTGTTCATTTGCGTTCTGCTTACTATGCTGCTCTGAATACGCTGTATTTGGTGCACACTTATTCATGTTGTCCTTGTGCGTCCCTCAGCACACACACATTTGTCCCACTTCCTGCTCTCACCCCTCTGTCCTCCCTATAGCTCTCCTCTCCGTCAACCTCCTTTCTCTCATCTCAGCTTCCCAGCTGTGATCAGACACTATTCCACATGACGCCTCGGCGTCAATCTCAGGGTGTGGGGAACGTACCCTTCACAGTCAGACTCTCGAGTCTTCGGCTGCATTTTCAGTGTCAGGCTGCAGCTGTTTTCTGCAAAATACTTCAGGGACAGAAGAATAGTTAATGGTGCATCCAACGGCTTCGGTGTGATTCATCTGAAGGTGCAGAGGCAGGAAGCCGGGATGACGCAGGAGGTTTAATACTGTACAGTATGTTCCCCGTGGTGTTAAGATGGGCATAAAATGACTCTGGAGTCTGCAACTTAACACATAATATCTCCCATCTTTGTTTACTATGCATTCAACCCCCCTTTATAAATGCTCTTCTACTTGTTTGCCCATTTGCACAGCTGAATTCCCTCTGAAGAAAACTGGTAGGTGGTTTCAGTAAAGATGCACCAGCTGCATCATTTTATTGTTCTGCACCACGACGGAAATGTTCCGTAATTACATGCCTGCGACCTCTCTCTTCTCCTCCATCTATGAACTAACTTGTAAAAGTGATACAGTATTTATATCGCCGGGCAGAATAGGAATGTTGTGAGCTGCACGCAGCGCCAGATGTTTGAGCTAAAAAAGATTCCACGTTTAGAATGAAGTGATTTCGTTTTAAATCTTCTTTAAAATGTTAAACGTTTTAGCAACGCTTGGTCTATGTGCTGCAAGAACACCTGAATTATTCATTTTCTTTACTTTCCGTCTTGTTCACTTTCATTTCCCACCACGGGGAGCCAATCTGACAGCCTCCTTTTTTTTCCAACCAAACATCTCCTGCTGTGATGTCATGAAGTCGTGGGGTCTTTTATTTTGTCCTCACACCTTCTGGAAACAACATTTGTCGAAGGCGGTACGTCGTGGAGAAACACGGTAATTGAAAGCAGAGACGCGGTGACATGAGTCAGGACAGGAAACAGTCTCCACGTCAGTCACACCGTCGCCTCACGTTACCGCCGTCAGCCATTTTCTGAGAGGGCATGACGGAGGAGGATTTAACACTTGATCACACGCAGACAGCTGCATCCTGGGAGATCCGTTCTCCTACCAGCCGATGCTCGTAGCTCACCTACTGAAGGCTTAACATCCGGATTCCTCCAGCCCTGAGAATAGAACTCTTGAATCTATCCACTGTGACATACTTCAGGTCTGCTTACTTCTGGTCAAGCTGACGTCAACTCCACAGTCATGTTAACCTACCTACACTTCTATCTCGTGGTTAACACACTCCAGGTCTGTTACACTGCTGCTGCAGACCTTTAAGGGCAGAAAATGTCCGAGCACACAGGACAAGCTTCCAACGGCTGCACGAGCCCTGTGTGACTTCAATGACCTTTTCCTTTCTCTTGCACTATCTGATCTCTTGCACTATCGCTGTGTGTGCTCAGTCTCGCCACAACTTGAGCAAACGCCTCCACGATGACACAACAGCTGAGATGCAGCATCGAAGCTGTTGATAACTGTTGCCATCGTCTGTGACATATTCAGAACCACCTTTGAACGCCATTGCTCTTTGAGGGCAGCAGATAACTCCTATCTTCAGATGTGTTAATTGGGCTTTCAGAAGTAAGGCAGCATATTAAAGTAGTCTGGGGGCTCGCTGGCGTACCAGACCAAAGCCTCAGGAAATCACATGTGATTCAAGATGACCTTCATCTAATGTGCAGTCTGGGGACCATCCAAAGCCGAATTAGCTTTGCCTAGACTGTCAGGAAAGAAGTCGCGAGGAGCCGTAAGAAATGTGCTGGATCATTTTTATTTCAACATATATTAACATTTGTTTAGAGTTTTTCTTGTTTTATTAAAGACACAATATGTACAGTATTTACAGAGGATTCTACAACAACACTGGCTGACGGAAACACAGGTTGATTATTGGATCGACATAAACGGGTCTACAGTTGAAATAAAACTTGTAATGTGAGAAACAACACTGATCTTTAAACCGGGTTTTGCACGATAACGATGATAATGATTATGATGTGTAACAAACTGCTCATATCAGAATACCATCAACTCCGGGGCTACAAGTCCTCATGTTTATTTTAATGTTTTGCATTTTGTGATGTCGCCTTGAGATGCATGATATATTGTCTAGTGTGTGTTATGACGCATAATGACTGTGTATTGCGATATAATAGCGTATTTAATGTTTTATTGCATTAAGTTGTTTAATGTTACACTAACACTGCTTTTTATTTAGCTTGATCTAATGTAACCCTGACATGTTCTACTATGTAGATTCTATGTTACAGCAGATTTAAAGTCGCATCGCATCCCCACCTAATGCTGTCGGATTATCTTTAGATAAATGCTGAGGCAGCCGGCATCTCAGCACGCGGCACGTTTTCAATCTCAATCATTTCACCTCTGAGGAATCAAGATCAAGGATTGAAAGGATCTGCGAGGATTCTCAGTCATCCATGTCGCGGTTCTCATTCTGCAGGAGTCCCTGTTATTCAGCCTCCGGGTCGCTATGAAGGTCACCGATATGACTTGGTTTGTCAGCGCTCCGGGCTGCTTGTTTTTGCTCCGACTCATTTACTCACACAGAGACCTTGTGATGAGAGGAGAAGTGTTTTCATGCATCTACAACAAAGCCACAAGATCCAGGAAGAACACCGACACTGTGGGTGGTGGAGGAATAGAAGAATAAACGCAACAGCATCCATCATTCCGTACATGTTTGTGGCATCTGAAGAAACTCGGGAGGATTTTTAAACAAGAGCTGCGTCCCTGTTTTCAAACCCGGCAGCACACCGAGACAGAAACTGGTAAAATAAAGAAAATCAATCCGTCTCAGTTCCTGCCTGGACATAATGTTTTCTCTGTTGCTGATTTATTTGAAAAGTAATTACCTTTATGTGTCACTGTCACTATTTTCGACCAGTCTATGTTTGATTTTTTCCACACCATCCTTTGTGCCCACCTGAGTCTACTTAGTAATCAGTCTGTGTATTTATAGTCTTTCATTTGTGGAATTGACAGGTGAGCAGACTGTTTGTCAGCTCACCTGTCAATTCTTATTCTCAGTCTAGTTGGTATTCACAGGACGGCCGTACCTCGGTTCAGCAGTTTAACTATAAACAACAACATACATATTCTATATAGGGAGACGTGAAAGAGGCTTTGTACCTCAGAGTCAATGAAATCCTCCCTGAACAGAGGACGTCCTTGCCACAGCTTATCCCCCCACCTACAAGTTAGTCTATCATCCCTTCCCAGGAGTTAAATTAATCATAATTCATTGTGATAATCTAATAGTGACTTGGAGCAAAAATCAATGGCGTTGATAATAACCTCCAGAAGCTAAACACGTGAGCCCCCTCCCCCTCTGAAGAAGAGGCCCCATGAGGTGAAACATCTTCATGTACACAACAAAGTCCAGTTGGTTCAACTCCTCTAATGAAGACGCATAATAACATGAAAAAGTATCGCGACAATCGAGAGCTTTCCTCATGCCTGATGGAACTGGAGAACCATTTTGGTTTGTGAACTCCAAGAAAATGTCTGTGTGACTGCAGAAAAATGTGTTTCCTCCTTAAATAAGCAGAGCAACTGTCACGGAGAAGCTGCAGATGACTGGGGAACGGTCGGTGACAAGTTGTTTCATTTGGGCTCAATTAGACTTGATGTTCAAGAAGAGGCCAGAAGCCGAAACAGAGGAGTACTGTCACTATAGCAACGGAGCTGATGCGCTGTCAGGGGAAGGAGTGGGGGGAAATAAGGGAAGCGAAGACAGGCAAACATTCGCACACAGACACGCACACCTGACTGACAAAGCAGCAACAGAATCCAGGCGAGGAAAATAAGGGTAATGAGCACTTGCTGACGCGTTCGCGCAGCCTTTTAGATCTTCTCATAATGAGCTGTGACTAGTTGGCAGCGGAAGCTGCTGTCAAAGGCTGGACAGGATCAATCATCGGCTCGTAGGATGACACAGAGGTCATTCCCCCAGATAATAAACACCTGGCCTCTGCTATTCCAGTGATGCATGTCAACGTATTCCCAGAGGGAGGCGGGGAGATTAAATTAAATGTGAGCATAGTGGGTGAGAAAGGACAGATTGAGCTGAACGTTGCATCTTCTTAGTCAATCAATCACAGTCACAGTCATTAGACCGCCTTTTTGTAATGCTGGGTAGTTCAATCATACATGTGTCAACCCTGAAAAGCAGCCCGAAGCAGTATGAAGTGACCGACTGCAGACTGAATGGGCTGCACTCATCAACTGGGAAGCACTGATGATCGTGCACAGGAAAGAGTTGACAGGAAAAGACACCTTAGTTAAACTCAATAAAACCAAAACACAACAGAAAATGACGAACAGCAGCAGCTACAGTGTTACACATTGTGATAAACTCTAACTCCTATGTCTTTATATTTTTCTTCGTTATAATCTACTGTACATTCTGTCATATCATTGATGCTACATACAGTGCATTGCCCTGACAATAACCCTTAATCCCCTGTTGTAGAAAATTAGTACAGCTACAATGTTTAACTACCTGATATTACGGCGCACACCTCGACATATCAAAGTATTTACAATATCATCATAGTTTTTCTCCGAGACGTCTCCCTCTTTACAAAAAATCTTGTGCTTTAGCATTTGAAACACTCACATACACGTTCAAACACACACACGGTAGAAAAGAAACGTTTCTTATCCCCCTCCTTTGTTCGCCACCATGTCACTCGCCGTTGTGTTTCATCGCGATTGTGTCTCGTTGAGAGCGGTTCAAACGTGTCGGACGTGTTCCAGTCAGAAAATGGATTTTCCATTAGTGATGAAACAGGAAGTGACCCGCGGAGGTGTCCTGAGGTGTTGACATGACTGAGAATCTGCCTCTCAGTCTAGACATGAAAACATGTCTCATACAAACTGCTACATGAAGATTTTTTTTTCTCTTTTTCCTTTTTTTAGAATGCTTTTTCTATTACAACAAAGTCTTTGTTAACGCACTGGACGATGACAGGAAGTCTGACAGATGGCGGTCGGATGTAGATCGCCCTCAGATCACCGGCCTCCGGCTGACGTGTTCAGAGAAAGTCTCGTCTCCTTTGATCTTATTCTGAGCGAAGATATACTAAAGTAAAGATGGAGAGTTATGATCGAGGATATTAGTCTTATGGAGTATCTAAATATAGAAACATTAGCACCACCGCACTGTATGGGATTAACAAATGTTAATAAACATATGTTAATGGACAAATGTTGGGATGGCAGAATGCGCTGCAGAGAGAAGCAGCAACAGCAGACTCTGAATCACCGCCTGCGTGGCCTCTCAGCTTGGGCAGCAGTCTTTGGTCACTACTCAAAACCTAAAAAGCCTGTGCCAGTGACATGCTGTACAAGTCCGTACCGCTGATTAATGGCGTCTGTTCCCAAAGCCAGGCATTTGATCCTGAGCTTCTCCTTCTTGGTTGAACTACTTCTCCATGTTCACAGGAGTCTCTTCACAGCTTGGTATTACTGTGAAAAGCCGTCTAGCTTAGCGTGGTCAAACACAGATTTCGATGGCAGTCGCCATCACCATCTGGCTTTTGTTCTTATCTCGGCCTGGAGACTGATGCTGTGCAGACTCCTCTCTGGGAGATAACGGGTCGGATAGGACACTACGTTTGAGTGGTGCTGGGCGAAGGCAGGAGGTTCCTGGAGGGGTGGAGGGCTCAGGGTGTCTCTGGGAGGAGCGCGTCGATGAAGAGGAGGAGGAGGAATTGTAATTGCCAGTGCAGACTCCAGAGCTTGACCGTTCTCCTCTTTTGGCTCGGCAAGATGCTCTGCGCCTGAGCTCGCTGACCAACTCATACTTGACAAAGCAGAAGACGTCCTTGACTCCACATCGTTTTTCTGGCTCAGCGGCTAGCAGCCTCTGAAACATACGCAAGGCATCATCAGTGAATCGGCGCCACTGTGACGGGTACGTTCCCGCAGGACACCCTGCTTTCTGCCAGCGCCGAAACTCCTCATAGAAAGCATCGGCTGGCAGCGCCGCCTCCCAGGGGAAATTGCCTGTCAGCATACAGAAGACCAGCACGCCGAACGCCCACACATCCAGACTGGTAGTCACCAGGAAGCCCTCGGCACGGCTGGCGCGGCAAACCTCTGGTGCTGTGTAGGGGATGGTGCCACTCACCCGTTTGACACGGCAGCCCACGCGGCGGGTCATACCAAAGTCGGCCAGTTTGATGCGGCGGCACTCGCGGTCGAATAGGAGCACATTCTCGGGCTTGACATCCCTGTGCACCAGGTTTTTACTGTGCATAAAGTCAAGGGCCAAGCCCAGTTGTTGCATGCAGCGTTTCACCATCTCCTCGGGCAGACCCACCTGAGAGGACGACAGAGGGGTGAGAGAAAAATAGAGATAATGGAGATTATTGCAGTATGAAGTATACAGTATATAGTGTATGAGGTGATACTATGAGGGATGATACGTCGTGGTGAATAGGTGAACACTATTCAAGGGTGAACAACAACAATGCTCCAAAAAGGAAAAATCTAACAAGGAAAACCGAATTAAGAGTTTCATTTTTTATTTCCATAGCAACCATTTTAATGAGTCTTTAGAAGAACCTTGAAGTCTAGCGCTCCCGGCACATCAGTGGGAATAGCACTAAAGCCAAGCGAGAGCGCTGCGCTTCGAGAAAACCGAGACAAAGACAAGGCTCCAATCCCCGGAGAGCTTGTTAAAACTGCCATGTCGGAACATGGCGACGGATTGGAGCAGCTCTAGCTGAACAAAGACGGTGATTGGTTTAAGGAAGGATGATAGAACTACCTGTGGGGGAATGATGTCGAAAAGGTCCCCGGCAGGGGCGTATTCTTGTCCAAACACGTAGCTGTCCTCGGTCTCAAAAAGCACGTCCAGGACTTTGATGATGAAAGGGCTGCAGCTAAGTGAGCCTGTTAGACTGTACTCCCGCAGGAAGCTCTTGAGCTTCGTCTTGTTCTTGGTAACAAATTTCAAAGCCATTTTGGTACCTACAAAAAAAAACAGATATAAACATGTAGAAAAGACATACAAGCTCACAAAGACTCAACATATTAAGAGGGTGTAATGACTCTGAAGTACTACAAATATTTCAGTGGTTTTACTGTCCAAACTCAAAGTGTTCGAAACAGCACTTGAAACCAAATTTGGATGGGAAATTACACTCAATGACACACTAAAGATTCATCAACACCATCTTTCTAGCAGCTGCTGCATTCAGTCATATAAACATGTACAGTATGTCTGAATGATGACTGAATGAATCTTCCCTATCAAACACATGCAATGCAGCTGTTTGCAATCACAGCTGCAGAAATAAAGAGACTGCGTGTGTGCGTGTGCAGCAGTTTTAATCTCGGGCGCTCTCTCAGCCTCACTCTGCACTACTTAACAATTTTTCGACTGAGCCAAATCTCTAACCTTTATTTCTAACAACCAGGGATTAAACAGTAGATTTTAAAAATCCTTAACAAACCCTTTTAACTGTGCTGAAATTAATTTCTCAGCACAGTGCTGATCTGCCTAAACTAGTTATCCCTCACGGCGAATCCTCATAGTGGAGGTAGCGACCGGATGATTTACGCTTTTCCAAAGTTCTTGATCACATGTAGATACATTAGGTCAACGCCATCCTTAAAACAGATCCTTAGCTGCATTTGGACGCCTGCACTCACCCTGGGTTCTGTGTGCCACCAGATCCACCTTGCCGTACGTGCCCTTCCCCAGCTCGCGGATGTGCTCATATTGTTTGGCTACATCTGCTGCTGATAGAGAGGTGATGGCCAGAGCCTGCATGTCCTCAACAGGCACCCCTCCGCAGTAGCCCAACTTGGATGTAGGCGAGCCCCCACCACTGCCCATCCGCCCTGGCCCAGATGGAGAAAGGGACAGGCTCGCCTTGACGCTGTGAGGCAGACTGATGGGAGAGGAAAACATCGCTTTAGAGTCATGTTGTTCTGGGATGACAGCAGGTGATAGAAAGTTTATGCATGTATGTGCTTAGCATCTTTTTATATTGCTAATGTTTTTGTTTGTACAGCATGTCCCAAAGGACGTCTAAATCAGGAAGACTTTAACAGACATTTCCATACATCAATTCCGGGGAAAGCATCTATTCAGAGTCTAGTGCTCTCAGTAAATGTATTGGACTTCCTGCTGTCCTTCTAGATCACTTTGGTAAGCTTGCAGATACTGCTGCTGGAATGGCGAGTGTCAGACAGCACTTACTGGCAGACAGCTATGGGAAAATCAATGCAACCAGAAGAACCAACAAATGGAGGCAGAAGAAAGTAGCTGACAGCTTGGAGTTATGTGTGCCGTTAAGGCCGGCCGCATGCATGTGACCACTCAAACTAAAGTGTACGCATTTCCAATACAACACACGCAATCAATAACTCCTGAAGCTCAGAATATTCTGCTCCAGAAAAATGAATAGCTTATATTCAGCTTGAAACAGATCAACCTGGTCGTGGGAGGACAAATATAACGGTTTTAAATCGCATGCTAAGATGGAGTCACAGAAATTTACCGACAGACAACAGAGTGAGACGAGCGACTGCATCTGTGAGATTGAGTTGATATTTCTAGCGAACGGTAAGTAAACTGGAGGAAGAATAAATCAATATGATGAACTGAAAAAAAACGGATCACACTAAGGACCTTATCCATCGTGTCTGTTCAACCCCCCTCCTTTCACACAAAATCTAATTTAATCATCCAAACATGCACAGCACTTATACACACACACGCGCACACTTATAGGCAGATAATCAGCACAAACAATTTTTCTAATGAAATAATTCATCCATCATCCAAAGCAAGCCGCTCCTCTCTCCCTGACACCAATTCTTCAGCAGCATTTGCATCAAGACACCTGAACGGGGAGCATCACACACGTTTTAGAAACACCGCCGCATTTCTGCACGGCTCCTCACAAGTTATAGAAAAGACAGGAAGTTTTGTTCTGTTCTTTTGTTCAGACATTGCGAAGGTGTTGGGGTTCTTCAGCTTCCTATCTTGTGGGAAGAGATAGATAAATATAGCTTTAAGACTGCGAAAACAGAAATAGGATGTGACCACTTGCAGTCTTGTTCTTGGCTCATCACTCTTCATGGGAGAAAAGACAACAACGCTGCAAATAGAAAAAGGGGCCCTGTGTACCGTATGTATCTCTACAGATCACACTTCCGTTTAGATTTTTATCATGAGGAAGAAGATGGTTATATAATAGACTATAAGTACTGTAACCTCCTCATGCTGATTGAGATCACTGTATGTAGCCTTCAGGGAGGCAACCAAAAAGTTCTCGAGACCAGTCTGTGTTCCAGGTTTGCTGATTAAACATTGGAACCGGACAGGCAGATTGGAGACCACCCTGCATGGCCCAATAGCCTCTATCAATCCGAACCAAGCAGAGCAAAGGGAGGGCTTGATTACTGGCACTCCTTCCAGTCAGCTCCAGGAGCAGAATGTGCAGCACTCCAGCATGGATCTTAATCACATTACTCAGCTCCCACATAGACAAAAGCCCCCCACCCCACAGCGCAGGATGCTTTGCACTCATTTCCTTTGCAGAGCTGGATTAAGAGTCCTGAAATGTGATGAGTGGTTTGGAGACGGAGATCTCCGCAGCTGCGATGACGCTGTACATGTGAACCAGAAACTGCAGTATTGTGCCTCGGAGGTGTGTGCAGATTAAGTTATGTGGTTTCTGCGGAATGATTGTGTGTGTGAGTATTTGGGAGAGGAGTCGAAGGGCCTGGTGTATCAGTCACACGGTGACACTCTATAAAAGGCCCTTTGTGTTCCTACCTCTGCGAGTGAGCAGCTGTGAGGCACCGCTCGACCCAGAATTTGTGCTCGATCAGAGCCACATCCCCTTCTGATCTCCCAAGCTTCCTCTGCTCCTTTTCTATCCTCCCAGGTGGAGGACAAGCAAGCAAGATGTCAAGGACACACTTTTTAAACAAACTTTAATGTCTGTGTTTTTTAAGCCAGCGTAGATCATCTATAAACCTTTTTAAAGAGACAGCTTCTGTTTATGTCTCTGTTGCGGACTGAAGATCTGATAACTTCACTTTGTCAATTTAAAACTTTTTCTCAAAACCCTTCAATTCTCATATCTATCTCTTAATCTTTTCCTAAATCCTTAAACAATGGTTATATGACGTTGTCCCTTGGCCAACAATCCACACAAAATCTCCCCCCATTTAGCAATTACTCAAACAGAGATGAGTACATCTGGATTGTAACCTTCTTAAAAACTAGGTTGTTTCCAAAAAAAGGCAATTCATCCTATTTTACGTCCTAATAACCACAGCGATTTTCTCTAAAACTGTTGTGGCTGACCCCGCATGCTCCCGTACGAGATTAAACAGCAGCAGCAGTCAACCTTTTTGTCTATAAAAAACAACAGATCCGAACAGAGATTAACCCTGTGACTTGTCACAGTCTCTTTATAGACTCTGGGTGAGCTCTCGACATGTGTCTGGTTCAGTGTGTTCATACCATCTAAAGTCAACGGGCTACTTGAGTTTAAGGACGATATTTGTTGGTTTGAAAAAAGTTGGTGGTGTCCACCCCTGTTGTGAGAAAAAAAATAAAGATGCTAATTTATCAAACTCTGTCAGTACATATATTCATGTTCCCCTCAGAATGAACTGTGAAATAACTTGGTGGTTATCCAAATACCTTTACTGGCCCATCATAAGGTCAAGGTATCTTCCGCACATTTGTTTAGCTTGGCCTGCAAGCTAGCAAAGCTGTATATTGTGTATTGCACTGATTAGCAGACGTTAGCATGCTAATTTGCTAAACTAAGGTGCTAGCAAACATAATAATTGCTAAATGTCAGTATGTCAGCAATGTCATTGTGAGAATGTTAAAATGCTGATTTTTAATTTAGCTGAAAGCCTTTGACCGTATAGAATATATGGACATAACTAGGCTCCTTAATCCAGCGATCTTTCTAACCTCCAGTATTTTCCTAATGAGTTTTTGTTCTCAGTTGCTAGTTTCAAGTCTTCTTCAAAAGACATCATTTCCTTTAGAACTGAAAGGTTGCTCATTTTACAGTCTTTGCTCTGTGCCTGTGAACCGCTCTCGCGGCTGTAGACACGACACTCATTCTCCTTCACATTATTTCGGTGTTTTCGAAGTTGGCTTCTTCAACAACTGACTGCAGGTACAACAGCTATTTATCACCGTAGACGTCCGTTTGCAAAAAAATTGTATATCCAGTGAGCTTTTAGAAATAAGAATGACATTGAATCATGAATACAGATTCAAAAATAGGACATTACCGTAGTTAAAATGCAGATGTAGAAAAGATGCATCTTTGGCGTAACAATATATCTTCAGCAAGCATCTCTAAAGTGGGA